>JAJHZJ010000150.1:12831860-13012166 GCA_023548195.1 Bettongia penicillata ogilbyi | reverse complement strand
TCAAGTGACCCTCTCCTAGCAACATCCTGCCATCTCCTAGGAAGCCAAATTGGGCAGAAGATAGAGTGCTGGGCCTGGATTCAGGAAAACCCGAAGTCAAACTTGGCCTTATTTACTGGAAGTTAGACCCTGAGCAAGACACTTAACCTCCATCTGCTTCAGTTTCTTCACCTCTAAAATGGGAACGATGGTAGTTCCTACCTCACGGGGTTATCGTAGTTTCAGTCAGATAGTATTTGTAAAGCACAGTACCTAACAAATGGCTCTTTCCTTCCTTCCCCTCCTGCTCATCTTCCTCTGGACCAATCTCCAATTGAACACTATCCTTTCCAAGCTATTGAGCTGAGAACTGGCCCCAAGTCTCCAGCTGGGTATCCAAAACTAGACAGTAGACATCGAGACCATCTCCTCCCTCATTCCTGGTGGGTCAAAGAGCTGAAGTAATGTTGCCGAAAACAAAGTCACAATCATCATGACCGTCAGGGGGTTGGAACCTTGAGTGCCTTATGCAGTCATGTAAGGCAATAACATACAGCGCTGAGAAGATTCTGTCTAATACCCAAGCTGATTAGTTTATGAAGTGATTGCACATTTAGATTACTTTTATGAATTTTTTAACTTGCTATGGATTGGCTTGTTAGAATATCATTAATGTGTCTGAGCCTGTATGGCAAGAGTGAAGACATTTTTACTGTTTGGTGATTAAATATATATTTGGCATCTGGGGAAAGGCTAAGAGGAGGTCAGCCTACACACCAATGTGCAGGTCTTCACGTGGAGCCTGGGGAAGGAGGGTTCCACTCATCAGCATTTCCCTTCACTCTGACTTCAGGAAAGGACGCAAACACTGACTTTAATGAGAGGAGAGATACGATGAAGCAGATGCAACTGGTGTTACTCTAGTTAAAATTTCAGAAGTATGTGCATAATAACTATGGAATATGAAATGCAGTGAGTCAAATTACCACTTACAGCCATGGTTCTTTTCTTTTCTGGGTTCCTGTGCTTGTTGTTTTTACATTATATTCCACAAAAAAAATTAGAATGGGAAACATTAATCCGATGAAGAATTCCAAACAAGCAGGGATCTCAGAGGCCACATGGCACAAGCTGAAGAAGATTCCCCCTCGCAGATTTCCTGAGGAGAGGTACTCCAACCTCCTCTGGAATTCCTTCAGGGACTCCTAAGGGAGCTTGTTCCAGTCTTTCGTAACATCCTAATAAAATCTTCAGGAAAGATTTATAGTAAAGAAGTCACTGCACAATGACAGACAGAAGAGTATAGTGAATAGAAAGCCAGCTTCAGAGGCAGGGAGAACTGGGTTCAGATCCTACCTCTGACATATATGGCCATGCAACTATCAGGAAGGTATTTAGCTTCTAAACGACCCAAGATACTCTCTTTAAATATATAGATATCTATACATCCATATATATATATATAAAACCAAACATTCATTATTTTGTCCCTTCTATTTCCTCACGACTGCTGAAAAGAGACTGAGAGGGAGGGAAGTAGAGAAAAGGAGGAGAAAAGGAAGGAAGCAGAGGAGAGGGGGAGGGAAGGGGAGGGGAGGAGAGGGGAGGGAAGGGGAGGAGAGGAGAGGAGAGGGAGGGGAGGGGGAGGGGGAGGGGAGGGCAGGGGAGGGGGAGGGGAGAGGGGAGGGGGAGGGGAGGGGAGAGGGGAGGGGAGGGGAGGGGAGGGAGAGGAGGGGAGGGAAGGGGAGGGGAGAGAGGGGAGGGGAGGGGAGGGGAAGGGGAGGGGAGGGGAGGGGAGGGGAGGGGAGGGGAGGAGAGGGGAGGGGAGGGGAGGGGAGCGGAGGGGAGGGGAGGAGAGGAGAGGAGAGGAGAGGAGAGGAGAGGAGAGGAGAGGAGAGGAGAGGAGAGGAGAGGAGAGGAGAGGAGAGGAGAGGAGAGGAGAGGGGGAGGGGAGGGGAGGAGAGGAGAGGAGAGGGGAGGAGAGGGGAGGGGGAGGGGAGGGGGAGGGGAGGGGAGGGGAGAAGAGGAGGCAGTAACTCCAGCATCCAGAAGGACAGTGAAGCAAAACATATTGCAATCCAGATCACATCCCAAAGTGCCTTAATTATTCCATATATTTAGTCCATCATCTCTCTGTCATGGATCAGACAGCATTCTTCATTGTACTTCAGGAATCATTTCATTGATCAGTTGTTACGTCTTTCAAAATCGTTTTTAGAATATTGCTATTATAGAACAACCTGTTCTCTGGTTTTGCTCAAATCCTACAAGCCCTTTCCATGTCCTCTGAAGTCATCTTTCCCCTTGATTCTTACGATTCTTTCTTAGAGGATTCATGTGCTACAATACCCCACGGTTTGCTCAGCCCTACCCCATGGGTGGGTGCACTCTTAGTTCCTGTTCTTTGCCTTCACAAAAAGAGATGTGATAAATATCTTTCATACGGATAGATCCTTTTTTTTTTCTTTTTCTTCTGTTTCTTTGGGCACAGGGCTATGGGATTACTGGATCAAGTGTAATGAGTTCAGTAATTTTTGCACATAAATGCCAATTGCTTTCCGGCTTGTGTGACCCCATTTACCGCTCCCTGAGTGGCTCCGGGAAGTGCCTTCCCATTGCACCTCCACAATTTGTCATGTTCTTTTTCTGTCATCTGTCAGTCTGATGGCTGTGAGGAAAAACTTCAGCACTGTTTTAATATCTCTAGTTATTACTGTCTTGAGTGTTTCTTCATACTCTTCAGATAACCTCAAATAACCTGGGCTTCTTCAGTTGAGAACTGCCTTAGCTTAGGCAGAGATATCTTTAGACTCTGATCCTTTCTGCGAGTATATATTGCAAAATAGTTGCTCACCTACATTGGTCTAAGTTATTTCCTCACCAAGAGTTCCAGACTCCAATAAAATCAGGGGTTCAATGGAGGAACAGACCCTCCATCGCCCCATAAAAAATCATTCAGAAATAGTTCAGTCAGCAGCAGTGATGTGAAAGGTCCCGTAGGAGGTCCCATAGGAGGAGATGATCAGATGAGAGGAAGTGGAAAGAACTCTGCCCCTGGAGTGAGAAGAGGGGAGGATGGACCTTTGCTCTGCGGCTTGGTGACTTTAGGCAGGTCATTTACTCAGCCCGAGTTTCCTCCTCTGTAACTTGAGAGATTTGTTCTGCAATTCACTTTGGAAAACACAGTCCCTTTCCTCAAGGAGAATTCATCCCAGTGGGGGAAGCTGAAATGTGGACTCTAGTTCATAAGATCAAGGGAACTGGAAGGAGTGCACAGGAGAGGCTGGGGGAAAGATGGAGTAAGATTGGATGAAGAGGGTTAGCTCTAGAGGATAGCATGGAGTCAGTATCATTGTCAGGGCTTTCAAGGGTGACAATTATTTCATGGGAAAGAAATGAGGGAGGAAAGGGGAAACACCTCCAAGGTCAGGGAAAATTTTGAGCTAAAGCACGTCATATGAAAATGATGGATTGTTCCATATATTACATAAAGGGAAATAATGAACTATAAGAGTGGACTGTTAAAAACCTGAAATGCAGAACATCTCTCCAAATAAGCCTAAAACAAAATGAATTTTCATGAAAATATACACTATTGTAGGAGGAGACACAGGTGGCATAGGGGATAGTGTCAAGTCTAGAGTCAGGAAGATTCAGCTTCCTGAATTCAGACACTTACTAGCAATGTGATCCTGGGATAGCCACTTCACTCTATTTGCCTCAGTTTCCTCATCTGTAAAATGAGCTGGAGAAGGGAAATGGAAGACCACTCTAGTTACCTCTGCCAACTAAACCTCAGAGAGTTCTACATGACTAAACAGTAACAACAAAGAAATAAAATACAGACAAATGAAATAACAAATTTCCTTGGGGCTTAGAGGCAGCCAAGTCATGAAATGTCAAAGTTGGAAGATACCTCAGTATTTGTGCTGTACACAAAGGACCAGGTAGAGAATTTCTCTGCACTATCCCTGGTCATCCAATCTCTTCATCTGAACATCCAGTGATTGGGAACTCACTATAGCCCAAAGAAGTGCATTCAGTTACAAAGTCCCTTCCATTTCCACATGACTTGACTTGATGGTTCTTTTTGGGGGAGTTAGTTTGGCTGAAGCTTATCTTTCCTCCTTTCCCATTCATCGTCTCATGCATCTTCCCTCCTGACCAGGGTGCTTTTGCACTCACCAAATTTTGGGGATGAAAATAAGTTTATCGCTGGCAAAAGACCCACTGGACCATTTACCTGACAGAATAACCTATGAGTGATTAAGAACCAGGGCATTTAAATACCTTGATACAGATGGAACCTCTCTTGTCCTCAGTCTGAAAAAAAAAGAGTTTATAAAGAAAGTTGCCTTTAGAAATCTACAAAAGTTGGATCCGAATGCAAATAAAAACCTAGTCAGTACAATGCCAGTGGTTATCCAAGGGCCACTCTAGAGAATAGTGGGATGAAAAGCCAAACAGGGTCCTGGCCATCATGCAGAATGTGGAGTTATTGACATTTTGGTAAATGACATTCTTTATCAGCCATGCCAGACACTGTATACATAAATCTAATTATTGGCTGTATTAAACTTAAAAATAAATTCACATACACCCACACCATTTACATCAAAATGGTGCCAACGGGTAAGCATCCTTTTGCAAAAGTCAAAAACAAAGTGAATGATGAGACATGGCTTTTCAGTTTCTGGAGAGTGCCTGGAACATGAAGGTTGTGGTGAGTCCTTGCTGTGCCCTGTTCCACCCCACCTTCTTCTGCATTTTCCTTGAACCTCCAGGTAGCAACTCTTATGGTGAAAGCACTGGACTGCAATGACTCTAGCTAAGGTCATAAGCACAGAATCTTATAGCTGGAAGATACCTCAGTAACCACCAAATTCACCCTGTGCTGGAATAAGAATATCACATAACATATGCTTAGCAAAGCCTTCTTGCAGCCTCTCCTTGGACATCTTCATTGATGAGAAACTCACTACCTTTTGAAACAGCCCATTCAAACAGGCTTGGATCATCACCGGCAAGAGTCATTATAGAAAACAGCAATATGGCAGTCAAAGGTTGGACTAGTTGCCAGATGATAGCTAAGCTTCTTCATTTTTGTTTGCTTGCTTTGAGATACTATGGAACGATGCTCTGAGTCTGGGACTTGGATGAGAGGTTCCTCTCTGTATAGGTGATCACCAGCTCTGAAGCCCAACTCCTCCCAGGAGACTGTAGGGGAAGCACTTAAGGTGAACAGTCTTTCTCCACAATCCAAGGAAGAAGATAGAAGAACCAAATTCAATATAAGCTCTAGGAAATTTTACAGAGTCCAAGGAATTGGGCTTTGATCTCCTAAAATGTGTTTTTGAAAGCTGTTCAGTTTTGGAGAAGGGTCATGGCATTTAACAGTCTTCATGGTGTGTATGTACGTGTGTGTGTGTGTGTGTGTGTGTGTGAGAGAGAGAGAGAGAGAGAGAGAGAGAGAGAGAGAGAGAGAGAGAGAGAGAGAGAGAGAGAGAGAGAGAGAGAATTTCCATACATTAGTGGAAAATGTAAATAATATAATAGCATGTTATTGTGTCTGGACTCAGACACTGGAAGACCTTGGAAGAGAAGGGTTGAAGCCCTACCTCTTACATATACTAGCCATGTGACCTTGGGCAAGTCATAGCCCCTCATTGCCTGAGACAACTCTAAAAGGCTCTCATTTTCAGGGCATGTGACCATGTGCATGGGCAGAGAGAATTTCACCAACAGAAGTTTACAGTGCTAACTTAATCACAAGTCAGGACCTAAAATAACACAAAACAAAACCAACAAACCAGACAGAGCCAAAGATAAAAATTCTATTGAGGTCTTTAAATAACTATCTTCACAACACCTCTATGAAGCAGATAATTCAAGGAATATTGTCCCCATTTTGCAGAGAAGGAAACTGAGTTTTTAGGAGGAAGACTAAGTCCAGCACTGGACTCAGGTCCAGTGCTGCCTATAAAAGCGAGTCAGTACCTCCTGGCTCAAGAATATTTCTAACAGAGGCTTCAGGGAAATTTGGGGAAGCCTAGGCAAATTGTCTCCCATTCTGTGAACCTCAAAAATTAAGGAGTAAAAAAAATCCCCCTTACCCTAAATCCACCTCACTGGAGAACTTCATAAATTTGTCCCATTCCTTCCACTAAATCATCTTTTCAGACCAATGGCCAAGCCCAGATTTGTTGGAAAGTGAAGACACAAGAAGATATCTGAACTTCTCGACAATTACTTAGAGCATGGCTGTATTCAGTACAGCCAGTGGAGTCACAGGCTTCTCGGGGGAGGAGAGGGGAACATGACTGGATCTCAGGACCACATTAGCTGCTGTTTATCAATCTCACAAAACCAAATGAGAAAGTTGGACATGCGTTAGGACAAGGATTAGACAAGGATGTTTCCTTACAGCTGGAGAGTAAGATGTTCTGCAGGAGAGACTTTTCGGGATTAGTTTTTCCCTGTTAGTGCTGGCCCTTTCAAATTCTGACATTATTGATGGAAACCTTTTCAAAATACATTCCAAGCTTCCTTGCCTTATTAACGAATATATATATGGAAAAGAATCTATCTTTTTCTTAGTGACATTGAGTGGCCTGCCACAGAGGCAGCGTCCAGAAAGCCCAGAGCGGGTTGACCAATTGGTCAACATTTAACTCCAGTTAGCACTTCTGTTTGCTAGTCCTCAGTGTGGTTGTCGGTATATCTGCTTTGCAGGCCACCTTTCCTAGCTTCCTCAGTGTTAGCTTCTAATTAGCGATTAATGAGATGAATCAAGAATCAGAAACTCTCAGAAGTAGATTTTTCAAAGGACATCTAGTTTAACTCCTATTTGTGAACGAATCTATTATTCTCTTCCCACACCCACACCTCTCTCCCTCTCTCTCTGTCTCTTTCTGTCTCTCTCTGTCTCTCTCTCTTTGTCCCTGTCTCTGTCTCTGTCTCTGTCTGTCTCTGTCTGTCTCTGTCTCTCTCTCTGTCTCTCTCTCTCTCTCTCTCTCTCTCTCTCTCTCTCTCTCTTTCTGCCTCCTCTTTCAGTCTCTCTCTTCTCTGCCCCCAATCTGTCTCTCTTTGTGTCTCTGTCTCTCTGCCTTTGTCTCTCTGTCCCATCCACAGCCCTGCCTCTAAGGCAGGATCCTGCATCTAAGCAGGATGCCTACATAAACTGTGTCTTAATTCCTCTCCAAGCTTCACTCCTGACACTACAGACTTTCTATCCCATTACATGATTCCAGGTACTTTCAGCCATTCTCCTACCAGATTTTCAGTTTTCTTTTACCTATTATATGTTGTTTTCCACCAGTTGAATATATGCTCCTTGAGGACAGGGACTATCTTTATTTCAACTTGTGTTTAGATCCTTAGTGCTTATCACAACCTCAGTAAAATAGAAAGTGCTTACTAAATTCTCATTGACTTAATTTGAGTTGGAAAACCTGGATTCAGGTTGTAATTCAGTCACTCATCAACTGTATTACTATGAACATTTATTTCCCTTCTCTGGGCCTCAATTCCCCATTTGTTTGGATGAAGGAATTGTGGATGATCTCAAAGGACTTCTTCAACTCTAAACCACAGGGCCCTAGTGCCCTCCTCAGTGCAGTAAATCATCAGAGAAGGAGTTTAGCAGGGGCTAAAATTGACCAGACTATAAATATTTCCAAAATTGATTCTTCTTGGTTATTTGGAGCAAAGTCACAGTGGGGAATTCCCTGAGAACAGGCCAGATGTCAGGGCTGTGCTGTGTGTGTGTGTGTGTGTGTGTGTGTGTGTATGTGTGTGTGTGTGTAATAAGCCCCTTGGAAGCTAAAAAACAAGGCAAAAAATTTTGCCCATAATCAACATTACTAGTAACACAATGCTCAGGATGTTGCACAGCCCCAGGTTCCCAGAAGAGGACTTTGGGATCATTCTCTTGGAATGAATGGAAGTCAGGTTACATACTTTATAATCTAAGGGCCAGATCATTAAAACAAGAAAAACAATCAAGCCAATAGGGTAACTGGCTGTCAGGCATGCAGCTGGGATCCTTGTCCTCCTGTCCTCCTCTTTCTTGGGAGAAGCCAAGCCAAGCACCGACCCTCTTACAAAATGAGATCTCTGTCTCAGAAAGGAGAGACTTTGGTCACTTTGTGGTTTGTAAAGAGTCTTGTAAAGTAAAATCCTTTTCTGAATTGCCTGAGATCACGAGTCTGGTGTCCTAAGGAATAATGAAAAATACCTTAGTTCAACTGCTCAAACCATAGGACTTGACAGATACTCAGTAACTTGATGTTGGGGACCTTATAGGACCAGCAAATTCATGGTCAAGTTAGATTCCCCCTTTAACAGAAGAGTCTCCCAGATCTCATTCAGCTTCTAATCAGAGCCTATAAGTCAAGGCTCAGGTCAGACCAACATCTAGGGGAGTCATCTACCAAAACAGGACCAGCTCCTAAGGGACCACAAGTCCTGACAGCCCAAGAAATTCTGAAATACAGATGGAAATGCTCCCTGATGGAGTGGAATGAGCTCCAGACTTGGGAGTCTAAATACTTGGGCTCAGTTTCTGGCTCAGCTATACCCCACTTTCTTTGTGACTTGGAGTAAGTCATTCACCCTCACCTTCAGCAACCTTATCTACAAAAAGAGCATCTAAAAACAATGACTCTCTCTAAGGTCTCCTCTAACTCTAGATTTTGTGAGCCTTCCATCCTTTGTGTTTCCTTGACTCTTGTCTCACTTCTTCTAGAAGGGCAGCTAGGTGATACAGTGGATAGAGCACCAATGCAAGACTCAGGAGGACCTAAGTTCAATTCTCACCTCAGACACTTGACACTAACTAGCTGTGTGACCTTGGACAAGTTGTTTAGCCCCAACTGTCTCATCCTGGGTCATCTCCAGTCATCCTGATGAATATCTGGTCACTGGATTCAGATGGCTCTGGAGGACAAGTGAGGCTCGTGACTTGCACAGCCCTCCCTCATGCAAAACAAAGTCAAGTGCAAGTCATGTCATTATTTCTCTGATGGCATGGTCTTCTTTGGTAATGAAGGATGAACACACATACATACTTCTTCTAGATCCTGAGGCATATGTTTTGTTTTTGTTCCCCCCCCCCATTTTGTCTTTCTCTGTCCAGTGGTTTGTCCTTCTACTCACTTTCACCTCTTTTCTGCCTTGACCCTTCTTTATCATGTCTTATATGTACACTATTCCATTATAAGCAAGAAGTTTCTAGGTATCTAGGTCGGGGTGGAAGGGTGAAGGGGTATAGGGGTGGAGGTTGTTCTCTCCATCTGTGTTATCAGGAGGTGAAGTTGGAAGCCACTCCTATTTAACACAACCTGTCCCCTTTCTATAAAACTACTTAATTAAGTAGTCACAAAGCCTTTCTTAAATGCTTCCAGTGTGGCAAATATTAGAGACTCACAGGGAAAAAAATAAAATAAGATAAGCCTTGCTCTCAGTGAACTTCCATTATATTGGCAAGTACTGAATGCACATAAACAAATCTGTACCATCGTTTATATCACATTTACTATTTGGAGGTTGGCAGGGAAGGAGGAAATAGCTTTAGGGACCTGGGGTGGGGCAGGGAATGCTTCATGTACAGGTCTGAGTTCTGATCCTGGAGCTGAAGGAACCTAAGAATCCTAGACTACAGTGGACTCTTTCCTCCTGTCATGACCCCAAGACAACCATGGGACAGCTCTCTTGTCTCCATCTCTGGACCTGCCTCATCTCTGCCGCTACACAGTTCTCCTTTGTAGTAAACCCAACTCATGATGAAAGGGTCGATGTTCTTCTCTAGACCCCTTTCCTTGTCCCCAGCATCTGCTTCTTTAATGCTTTGCAGTTCAGTGGGGTCTGTAGGAGTAGTGGGTTATGGAAATGGACTTATGGTTCCATTATTTAAAGAACTCCCAGTGAGGAAATTCCTTGCATCTCTTCTGTAATTTATAATCTTGTTGTGGTTCCTGGCAAAGTGGGAGTTGAAGTGACTTGCTTAGGGTCACTCATGTGGTATATGCCAGAATCTAGACTTCATGCCATGTCTTCTTTACTCTCTTTGAGAAAGCAACTGCCCTCTCTGAGTCTCATTTTTCTCATCGACTAAATAGTAGGTTAGAGTTCCTTAGACTGTTTTCAGGACCAACAGGAGGTGATTCTGATCATCTCTGTAACCACTCTGTAATTGTCACTGCCCCTCCCCACCACCTGCAGGCTTTGTTCCTCATCCCCAAACCCTCAAGGAATCTCTTGGACTCCGTGTTGGACATCACCAGAAGCCACTGCTGTGTGGTACTATCCACAAGATCACAGCACCCTTCAGACAGAGAAAGTCAAGCACATAATGAAAAGAAGGAGCAGGTCCCCCACAGTCAGGATAATCTCTTTTTAGCATTACAGGCTGGACATATGCAACATATCCAGCAGCATATCCCAGTTACCCTCTCAAGATACAGAAAACTCAAGAAGCTAAACGTGTGTGCATTGGGTCGGGGAAGATAGTTTCTTCAGCAATGTGTGAGATTAGGAAGTTGGATTTTGCTGGACATGGGCACAGAGCACCAAAGATTGAGGCAGCCACTGGGATCTGGCAAAGAGCATTGATTCCTGTAAGTGTGTTTGAGAGACAGAGCCTTTACCTTGCTCATTCATGCAAATGTATTGTTGGAAGACCAAATTTCTCTGGAGATGAAACAGGATTGAGACAGGAGTCATGTGAGTGAGTGAATTACATAAAAGCAAACTAAGAATGTTGCCTTCTCCTCTCATCCAAGGTTTAAAACATGTAAAACTGAAAATGACAGTGGTTGGCTACAGAAATGCCGTCATGCTCTGGTCATTGTAGAATATATACAATGGATTGCTCATCCTCCATCATTCAACCTGCCATTAGTGACAAGAAATAGCAGAAAGCAGGGGCCACTTTTCAAAGCAAGGTAAGTAACCTTTGGGGATCAGTTCTGTGGGAACAAAGACATTCTAACTAGAATGTCCCACAATTGTTCTTTCCTACAGTGAGAGGCCTGGAGTCAGGAAGATAGGATTTCAAATCCAGCCTCAGACACTTCTTAGTTGTATAATACTAGGCAAGACACCCTGCTTGCCTCAGTTCCGTGTACAAGATAAGTTGAAGGAGGAAACACAAACCACTCCAGGATCTTTGCCAACAAAACCCAGAATGGGATCACAAAGAGTCCAATGTGCCTGAAACATCTGAACCACAATGCAGAAGCCTACAGAACAAGCCTCTTCCTTCATATTTAAACCACTCCTTTATTTGAATGAAGCATCCGTTCTCTCCCTAAGTCTTGTCCCAGGTTGGGGCAAGGAATGGCCCAGTGGCGTCTGGTGCCATGGGACTTCTCTTGTATTGCCTAGAGCAGTTCCATGGAGGTAGCCCCTGGGAGCATCCAGACTGTACTTTCCATTTGATAATGGTAACAGAGTCGTGATGAAGGTCAGTGTCTGGACACAGGTCTTGGAAGTGATCAAATGAAAAGATAGTAGTGTGGAATGGACAGATGGCTGGGAAGTGTCTAGGAGGACAATCAATATCTTGGACAGGGGGAAGAAGTCTCACCCATATAAACAAAAGTGAGGCTAAAAGAGGCCACATGGATAGAGCCCTAGTCTGCAAGTCAGGAGGCCCAGATGCCACTACTGACTGCTACTTATTTCCTGTGGACTCTGGGAGGCAGCTGAGTGGATCTCTGGACACTGTACTGGGTATGTGCTTCACTAAACATTTGACCCTGGACAGGTCACATAATCTCTATCTTCCTCAGTTTCCTCATCTGTAAAGTGAGGAAGGTGCTACGTGTGAGGGGTGTTGCATATGTTATCAGACTTTACTGATGTCTTAGCAAGTTTTGTTGATCTGTTTTTCTCCATTTCTTTTCCAATCTTTGTTTCACAGTTGGCTTGCTGGGAAGGGGAGATATGGTGGGTTGGAGGTGACTCAAAAACAAAAGGTATATTTTTTTGATAATTAAAAAAGAGAAAAAATGGAAGGTCCTTAATGGGACTTGGTGGAGGCATCCACAAGCCCTCCTTGTTGTATTCAGTTGTAGGACACCTGAAGAACTGAAAGACCAGAGGAAATGAGCAGCATGCTTGAGATCACAGCATTCACGATCCTCATACACCAAACCAAAGATCGAAATTGATGATCCTCCTGCAGAATTCTCGGTTTTGCAAAGCCCTTCCTGTATCTGATCACACTTGAACCCTGGGGCCCCTGTGAATGTGAACAATATCGGGCCAGGCCAGCCTGGAAAGCACTTTTTTGAGGCTCTGGAAACAGTCATGATGGGAAATCTGAAGATGGAGCCCAGGCAGGGAGTTGCCTAGGGTCAGGTAGTATAACCCACTACATTATGGAGGGGAAACTGAGACCCAGGGAGAAAAGGAAAGGCCTTCTGATGCAAGGCTTTTTCAAGGAGACAAACTGCATTCTTTAAGAGAAGGTCAAAGGCTGGGCAGTCTAAAAATAGCCACCATATCCCTACTAGCTTCACCTTGTTCCAACCTTGGAAAGGATTTGCTAACCAGCTTGAGTGGGCCAGTGCCTTTCTCTCCTCTCAACGGCACTGAATTGTAAGTAGTCTGGAGAAAAGAAGAAAAGTCTTCACGGAAAGAACTTTGGTGGAAAGGGTCAGGGATGAGAGTTTCCTTCAAATAGATGAAGGACTATTGTTTGAGTTGCTGAGAGGATTGTCTGTAGCATCTGAGTGATAGGCAAGCTCTTCATCCCCCTAAGTTGATTTGTTCAATAACAAAATGATTTTCTCTTTAGGATGGAAATAACATCCTCCATGCATACATAGCTATGACCCCAACATAGTTGTAGAGACTGGGATCTGCTTTAATTCAGTCATGCCCCGCCATGAGACACAAGCTACAACTGGCCACTACAAACCAAAGTGGGCCATGGCTGACACTGGGCTCCCAATACTAGCCCTGGGGGTCAGATACAACTGAAAGGTGCCTGAACAGTAACAGTAAAGCTCTATGTCAAAACTGGGCTAAGAACAAGGAAAAATTCTGTCTTTGCTTAGCTCCAAAAGGCAGGACTGGGAGCAAGGGGGAGATATTACCAAGGTTAATGACAGATAATTTCACATTTAATAGGACCAATCACTGGTGCTAGGTGAGTTCAGGATCTATCTATTTCCTTAGGGGAAATAGGGGTCTCGGTTCCTGAAGTTCTAACTGTCTTTCTAATCTTATTTCCATCCTAGACTTTGAGGTACTTGAGGACAGGCAATTATCTGAGCTGTGCATTGGCCCAATCCTCAGCTCACAGCTTGTACTTGGAGAGATATTTGTGGAAAGAGTGAGTGACTGAATGAATGAGGCAGATGGGAAGCCGCTGACGCTACTAACTTTGTGGTGAAGCCCACCAGTCTCCGAGTCGTTCTCCAGAGTGACTGTGGCATGATAGGACTCTTGCCCACCATTATTTCCAGTCCTTCAAATAAAGCCTGCCACATTCTGATCAAAGTGATTTTTCTGCCCAAACTATCAGGCCTGGCATGTAATTCCTATTTGCCAGGATGGTTACAAGAACAAACGCTTCTTTTGTAAATCATGGAAACAAGGCAGAGGATTTGAGAGCTGTGGATTCCTTGAACCATACTAAGTGTTTGGCCTTTCATTAAAAGCTGCCCCTGCCGAACGTCTCTCCCGAGCCTTCTCGGCACCAGCATCTGATACTTTCTCACTATTAAAGGAAGAATTTTCAGGCCTTTTGATGAATAACCTGCTTTGATAGCCATGCCCCGGCATTATGAATGGCTAATGCAAAATGCCACGGGGTACCAGGAACTCAATTACGGCCTGGCTTGGCTGTGGCTAGATGCTGGAAGGAGGCTGTGTGAGTGGACTTGTAATTCTCTTACTGGCACCAGATCCACTTGGTAGGTGGAAGGGGGAAGAGCTGGGGGATTGAGAGCTAGTAGCAGTGAAGGATCCACTCATTGCATTTCCCCAAACCTGCCCCTCCTCACTTCTCCATCTCTCTGGGTGAAAATATCACCCTACCCATCAGCCATGCTGTCCGGTTCCCTTCCCCATCATCCCAAACCCCACCACTGCTGGAGGGCTGTCACTGTATGCTTCACAGCCATTTAATTAATCCATAAGTATTTTTAAGTGCCTACTAAGTACTAGGATTGTGCTAGGCTCTAGGCATACACACAAAGACCAAATCAGGCCAAATTTTCAAGGATCTTATGTTCTAATGAGAGAGACAACAAAAGCATTTAAAAATATGGCACAAATGTAAAGTTAATAGATATTTACGAATACAAAGTAGTTAAATCCATCACCCTCTTTACTCCTACTGCCAACACTCCATTCTTGTCTCAGCACTTCTGGCTTACACTGTAGTTAGAATCATTACTGGTTTCACCCTTTCCTACCTTTCTCTGTACCAATCCATCTTTCCTCCAACTATTTGAGCAATCTTCTGAGCATACTGCTCTGATCCAAGTAGTCTTCTAGTCAACCCCCCACCCCCCATGGTTCCCTCTTTTTCATCAAGGCTTAGTTCAGCTGTTCCCTATTCCCTGAATTCTTCTCCTTCCCCCCAACCCCTATGAAAGTGCTCTCTTTTTCTCAATTTTTTATGGACAATTTGTACTTTTCTCCTTCTCTCATGGCTATTTATGTTTATGACCCCTCCATGCCCAACAACTTCTAGATTGTAGACTCACTGTCAATGAGCAAAATGCCTCATACATTTTTGGTGGGGGGTGGGTAGAGAGGGAAGATCACCAATTTGTTCAGACCTGTGATTATGGTATGTGACTCCAGGCATGGAGATAACCTCTACTGAGACAGTTTAGCAAGTTGTTTATGACTTTAGATAATTACCTTGGACACCACAAGATTAGATTATTGGCCCAGGTTCACAGAAACAACATATTTCAAAAGCAGGGCTTCAACTCAGGTCCTTCTGACATGCATTTATCAAGTGCTTACTGTATGCTAGACACTGTGCATAGTTTTGAGGTTACAAAGAAAGGTAATAAAGCCCTTCCCTCAAGGAGCTTACATTCCAATGAAAGAGAGAGCATAGAAATGACTATGAGGAGACCATAAATGAGAGATAATTTTAGAGGGAAGATGTTAGTAGTGGAAAATTTTAGGAAAAGCCTACAATGAAAAATGGGATTTGAGCTGAATCCTGAAGGAGGACAGGGAAGTGAAGAGGCATCTCTCTTAATATTTTCTTAGTGAATGCTTAATAACTGGACAAAGATAGACATGGAATATCTATGACAGAAAACTTGAAATGCCGATGTACATGTTGGATGAAAGAATCTTCATGCAAGCAATTATTGGGATGATTATATTTTAATTCAAGAAATCATCTTCAGGAATGCTGGTTTAGGAAAGTATGGATAAATAATGGTCCCAATGAAAGGTGTTCTAAGGGTTTAGTGAACTGCAAATCCTAGAGGAATCAATATTGTGACATTTCAGCCAAAAGTACATGTCATCTTGGGTTACATCCTGCTAACAGAAGCAGGCAGTAGAATCAAGGAAACAGTGGATCTAATGAACCTGGACCAAGTCGGACTAAATCCAGAGGTCTCTTCTACTCTAAGCAGTCACATTTAGCAAAGGTATAGACAGACAGGAACATGTCCAGAATATAGCATCCAGTATGATGAGAGTGAAAAAATCTCATATGAACAAGGAACAAAATGGAGATATTTAGGCAACCTAAAAAGAGAAGAGTCAAGGGGATATAATATGGCAGTTATCTTCATAACAAAGCATGAACCATGAAGAATTTAGAGACCAATGAGCAAAGTTCATTCATGAACCACATGGGCAGCCTGCTCGCAACATGACCTTCAGCAAATTCTTTGATTTCAATAAACCCTTAGTTACCTCGCCTGTAAAATAAAGAGTTTTAACCCAATGACTTTTATGATCCTCTCCCATTCTAAATCAATGATCCCAGGTTCTCGTTCAAATGTCAGAAAAGTGGTACCCATGGAAGACAAGGGTGGGCTTCTGCTTATTCTGAGAGACTAGAATGAGTAACAAAGGTCAGTCATATGAAGGAAGCAATCTTAGCCTGACAAAAGTACCCAAACAAAGGGGAGAATGAACTAAGAAGCAGTGATTTCCTCCTTATCTGAGTCAAATAGTTAATGGAATTCATGAGATTTTAGGTGACCTAGCTGGGTTCCAGGCTCTTTCTACCTCCAAGGTTTGTGATGTATATTGCATTTGACAGAGTCAAGTGGTAGTAATAGTGAAAACAATGATAATAAGTGACAACAAAAACAATAACTCAGATTCCTTTCACCTTGAAGGCTTCCAAAGCATGTTGATCAGAAGAACCTTATGCGTGAGATCATGCCAGGATTACTCTTCGCATTTGACAGATGGGAAAAGTTAGTCTTTTGGAGGTGGAGTGATTTGTCCAAAACCACACAACTAAGAAACATTGGAGGTAAGATTAAATCTGGGTCCTCTTGACTCTAATTCTTTCTACAATGTCCCCTCTCCTTTTCCTCCCTTGCTTCTCAGTTACATGAGAAGAGCTTTACAAGTTTTGATAAATTGATTGGTCAACCAATGATCATCAATTTGAATCCACTGGTCTCTAAGGTTTGCAAAGTGCTTAACAAGTACTATTTCATCTGAGCCTCACAACCTTGGGGAGTAGGTTCTTTTATCTTCATTTTGCAAATGGAAAACTGAGGCTGAGAAGACAGAAACCAATTGCCCAGAGTCACACAGCTAGCAAGTATCTGAATTAGGATTTGAACTCAGACTTTCTTGTCCCCAAGTCCAATACTTTTATATATGAAGCCACCTGGGCACCAGTGATTTTCCAAAAGCGTATATTGTATCATAGGTCTCCTCTACTCAATCAGTTCTGGTACCTGCTGATTGCAGTTAGTATCAAGTAGAAATTCATGTTTAGCTTTTAAGCCTTTCAAAACTGGCTTCAGTCCATTCTTCTATCCTCTTGGTACAATTCTCTTCTTCCCCTACATTAAAATGGAGCCAAACTAGTCCCATCTCTGACTCTTACAGCAATTCAGAGGAGTAGGGTGTACAAACACTTTTAATCACATTATACAACCTCTGGCTCAGAGAGGTGACCAGGATCTCCCAGCAAGCAATTGTTGTAATCAGAACCCAAATCTCTGTGCTTTGATCTCAATCACACCACACTCCCTGAATTACATGTGATTTAGTAGAGGGAGGTGGGGGGGGAAGATAACTTGGGAGGGTATGATGGCCTACATTACCTGGTAAATTCAGTCCACAAGGCAGTTACTCCCTTGAACATATAGACCACTGAAGTGAGAGTTATGTCTTTGGTGAGAACAGTCTGGAAATTGCTGCAATTTGCCAATCAGCCTTACCGGAGCAGGTCGACCTTCAATTACCTGGTCAATATGGATGGGAGGACTAGACCTTCAGTTCCTGGAAAGCAGAGATGTAACTTAAAAAAAAACACCTTTGTATCCTCAGCACTCTGCCCAAAACTGAATGAGAATAGCTTACTAAATGATGGTTGAATAGATTTGGAAATGTCATCTACTGCTGTGGAAAGAGTGTGAGGGATGCCCCTATGTAGAATATTATATACATTAGCAGATTTTATCAATATATTGATGTGTTTTGCTCATCCCCTTTTTTTTACTTTAAAAGAAAGTTTATGATATGGTACGGGGAAGGGATGGGGAAGGGAAATACAGGAGAAAATTTAGGAGATATAAAAACAAAAGATACTAAAATTTTGTTTTAAAGAAAGAACACTTGGAGTTCAAAATGCTGGATTCAAATCTGGACTCTGCCACTTAACTATCTGTGTAACTTTGGACAAGTTGCCTGGCTCAAGAGGTCTCCATTTTTTCATATGGAAAAGAAGGGAGTTGGAATAAATGACTTCTTTGCTTCACATCTTCCAGTGTCCCCTCTGAGAGGCCAGAAGAAATGACAAACTTTTCCACATGTTTTGTGAAGACCAGACATTTTTTCCTATGAGCCGTTCTCAACCATTGCCATATGTCCCTGTGTTCTACTGATCAGAGAGGACAGACAGTGTGGGTCTCCGTCAATTGCTCAGTGTTTCCAAATACTGTAAGGGGATGCTGAATGCTATTTATTCTATAGTAGAGGAAAAATAATATTAGGATGGGAGTAATCTAAGAGTCTCTTCCCTCATTTTGCCCAGGCAAGTGACAACTATATTTATGCCTAGGCTTATAATAGGCACAGACAGCCTCGCACCCTCCAATTAATCCATTTTTTCCCCAGATGGCAATGGTCACAGAGGTTCCCAATGGGAAGTAAGCCTAATCTATTTTATTCTCTCTCTCCTCTGATCTTAAAATAGCTGCCCATTGACCATAGCCTTGGCATTAAGTTTTCTATCTTCATTCAAACTCATTGTCCCAGAGTTTTATTCTGCTACTTTGGCAATGAAAGAATATAATTTAGATGTGATTAGAGTCTCACACTCCATATCGGGAAAAAGAAATGTTAAGTGGCAAAAGTAATGAATGCTGCCCATTTGTCTCCAACCACTTTCAAAGCACCTGTCTCTTTAAAAACTCTATAAAAAGACATTGCTCAAAGACCTCTGATCCTTCCCACGCTGTGGCCATCAATAGGCTGGCTCTAGAATTATTCAGCTAAACAACCCTTAAGATCAGCATTCTGCTTGTTAGGTGCAGTCGGGGGTTATTTCTGCTCTGAATTGGGATAATATCCCCACAGTTTATGCCAATTTAATATGTGGGGGGCATTTAAAACAACATGTTATCCATAGACAAGTATATACAAGTTATCAATGACAGCAGACAGATTCAGGGCTTAGAGGAACCTCCATCTTCTCCTCTTAACCTGTCTTTGGACTTCTGGGGTCAGGAGGCTGGACTTTGAAAATGAACAGAAACCTACAGTAGAAAGAGGCAGAGTTCAGAACAAAATACCTGTGCCACTTCTAATTGTCATTCGCACTTCTAAGTCATTGGATCTTAACAGCTGACAGGACCAGGGAGAATGGCCCGTATGGCCTGTTCTCAAAGGAGAGTCCCTGTGGATCAATCCTATCCAAGTGGTGCTCTAGTTCCTGATCAAAGACCCCAGTGATGGAGGGCTTCCCCCTTCCAAAGCTGCCCTTTCAAACTCTTCATCACCTTTGTAAGGTCACCTTTCCTTAGGCCCAGGTGAAAGCTGGGATGCACAGTGTGCCTTGTTCTGCTGCTCTGGGATCAAGAATGGAAGCCCTCGTCTCCATCATAGCTCTTTGAATACTTGGCCATTCTCAGTCTCATCGATTCCCAGAGCCAGTCTGCATCTGAGTGACCTCTCTCCAACCTCTCCAAAAAATGGTTACCCAGGCTCTGCCTGAAGACCTCCAAAGAGGGAGGGCACCCCCCAGCCCTGGGCAGCTCATTTCTCTTTTTAGACAATTCTAATTGTGAGGAAGTGTTTCCTTACATCACACTCAAATGTGCTGCTTTATCATTTCTGTTCCACTGATCTTCAATCTGACCTCTGGGAACTAAGAAAAGGAGTCCAATCCCTTTGCATCTGACAGTGCTTGAAGACAGTTATGATTATTATCTGTCCCTCCCCTGAACACATACACACAGCACACACATGCATACTTGCACACACACAGATGCATGCACACATGCATGGACCCTTGAATACAAACATGTACACACATGCATGCACACACATATGCGCCCTGCATTCGTGCATACATGTATGCACACGCATACAACACACATGGCACACATACTCACACCCCACACACATGCACACCATACTTACCCCACATATATATACACATACCCCACATACATCACACACACATACACACACCTGCACACCCCATTCATACACACACATACATGCACACTCACACCCCATACACATACATATACATCACACACACTCACACCACACACATGTACAACACACTCATACACACATTCATGCACACTCATACCACACACACATATGCATACTAACACCCCCACATGCACACATGCACACCACACTAATATACTAATATACATGCATGCATATTCACACCACATACACATGCATGCACACACATACACACACACACACACACACACACACACTCTGTTCCTGCAGCCAGACTCCCATGGCAAAAATTCATGACTGTTGCCCATCCTGGTTGATTTCCTCTGAATGTTCTCCATTTTATCAATGTTCTAAAATGTGGCACAAAGAATGAGTCAAAAGGCTCCACAAGGGGCCTGAGAAGAGAGGGCCACTTCCTTATCCTAGAAACTCTGTCTTTCAACATATCTCAAGATCACATTGTCTTCTTTGGCTGCCTTAGCACATTATTGGCTTATATTGAACTTGTGGTCCCCTAACAATGCAAGATCTTCTTCAGCCAAACAACTATCTTAACCACACCTTTTCCCTCTTAGACTTAAGCATGTGCTCTTAGAGCTGATTTTTTGTTCGTGTTCCATCATTTTCAGTCATATCTCAGTCTTTGTGATTCCATTTGCGGTCTTCTTGTCAAAGATACTAGAATAGTTTAGCAATTTCTTTCTCCAGCTCATTTTACAGGTGAGGAAACTTAGGCAATCAGGGTTAACAACTTGCTCAGGGTCACACAGCTAGAAAGTGTTTGAGGCCAGATTTGAACTCACAAAGACAAGTCTTTCTGACTCCAAGCTCAACGCCCTATCCACTGCGCCACGTAGTTGTCTCTATGCGAAGCCAAGTCGAAAGTGAGATCTTATATTTATCCCAAATAAACTTCATTGTATTTGCTGTAACCTAATGTTCTATTCTGCCCAGGTTTTTTTTCAATCCTTTGATTTCCAGCTCTTTAGAAACCGAAGTGTCTTCAGCTAAATAGACCCCTACTGGTCAATGTCCATCTTATGACAGGTCACCAGGAAGTCAGGGCCTGCCTTCTGAGGTAGGCAAATCCAGAATTCAGCATAAGGGTGTTAATTCTTTTGTCCTAAAGCATAAATCAAAGCTATTCTCTCGTCTTCTAGCTGAGTCCCCCACCCCCATTCTTAGCCAGTACATCTCAAGCACAGAGTAGCTGCTTTAAGAGCAGAAACAGAGTCTAGTAATAAACAGCTGCAGATGTTGCAGTTCATGATGGGAAGTACCGGCAATCTACAAACACCAGCCCTCCATAAACCTGCTCCTGTCTTCACAGAAACCCAGCTGTTATCAACACCCAGCTATTCATTCATTTCATAATAGTACATACATACACACATATATATATGTATATATATATATAGAGAGAGAGAGAGATATGAAAGAAAGGAAGGAAGACAGAGAAAGAAAGAAAGAAAGAAAGAAAGAAAGAAAGAAAGAAAGAAAGAAAGAAAGAAAGAAAGAAAGAAAGAAGGAAGGAAGGAAGGAAGGAAGGAAGGAAGGAAGGAAGGAAGGAAGGAAGGAAGGAAGGAAGGAAGAAAGGAAAGAAAGAAAGAAAGAAAGAAAGAAAGAAAGAAAGAAAGAAAGAAAGAAAGAAAGAAAGGAAAGAAAGAAAGAAAGATGTTACCTACCTAGATATTCATGAAGGATAAGAGAACAAGTAGACACTTAGGGAAAAAAAAGGAAAAGAGGCATCACTCCCTGGAAAGGCATGTGGAAATGGTGACCATCAACTCCATCTTTTGTTCCATCTCATCTCAGTTTTGGAAATCAGAGGCTGGCCATTGCTTTAAGAACCCTTTGTTACTGCCTCAATCATAGAATATAAGCTATAGAACTACCTGGCTTTCAGGTAGAGGTCTATGACTCCACAAATCCCTGAGCAGCTCCTATCTGGAAGGAAGGAGAAGCACAAGGGGCACCAGTTACAAAGGATCAGCTGCCCTGAGGAAGAGGAGAGGGAAGAGTCCATTATAATTGGACATTTTAGTTCTCTAGAATTTCCTGAAACAGTTATGTGGTGGAGGGAGCAGGGAGTTGTCAAAGGAGTCAGCCCTATGGGAGCTTTTCCCCACTACATTGTGAACTGAAAAAACTGTAACATTAAGAGATACCCAGGAAAATATCAGTAGTTTGAAGTTTGTGAAGGACTGAACAGAGAGAGAGAAAGAGGGAGGAGGGATAAAAGAAGGAGAGAGAGAGAGAAAAGGGAGAGAGAACTATATTTTGTTTTTTTATTACTTTCATTTCTGAATATACCTCCTCACTTTCCTTATCCCTTGCAACATTATTTGTAAAAATAATTGATCAAAACTAAGTAACACACTAAGACTGAAAGCCTATGCCATGCTCAAGGCCCATAGTTCCCACCTTTCTAATGATGGGAAGGAGATGATCTATTGGCAGTTTTAAAGTAGATGCTGTGACTACACATGTATAACCTATAATAAATCGCTTGTCTTCTCTCAATGAGGCAAATAGAGAGGGAGAGAATTTGGAACTCAAATTATTTTTAAATGTTAAATATTTACATGTAATTGGGGGAAAATATAATACTAAATAAAAAATAAAATCAATGCTGGATGAGCAGTTTTTGGGAAGGTGTATGTGTGTGTGTGTGTGTGTGTGTGTGTATGTGTGTGTGTACTGCAGTGTAGGGTGGCACTATATGTTCTTGGTTAAATACTCATTTGACCATTTGCCCTGTGAAGGTCCTTTCAATTTTGAGATACTGTAATTCTACCAGGAAGGGCTCAAGAGTGAGAAACAAGTCTAAAGAAGGATTCTGTACAGGTGAACGTTCAAGTTCAAGTAGGAGTCAGGACTCTAAAATCTAGGTGATAGGCACAGGAAAGGACAGCTCATGGGAAACGAACTTGTCAGCTAACTGGGGCACTGACTTCTTGTTATTGTTTGTCCTTCATTTGCAAAGACAAATTCAGCACATCATCTCTCTCTTTATATATTTCCACCACCTTCTCTTCATGCCTGGAATGCATTCATTTATCTCTTACAGTTCTTGTTTGCTCCTTGAGCAGCTCAGTTTCCGCCACTTCCATGAAGCCTTCCGTCACCGTGCCCACCATGCTTTTTAGAGTGCCATCCCATGGCTGTTACCTTTATAGTGAAGTTATTCTGTACAAGATTTCTGAGTGTCAGAGCTGGAAGGAAATGTAATCCTCATTCCTGTAGAAGAGTTCCTCTACCAAATATACTAAGCATATGCTCAGCCTTTGCTTGGAAACCAGTCAGTGTATCCCCCATAGGTCTGGACAGAGCCTCATCTTCTGCTTTTTAGACATCTCTCATTGTTATAGTCATGGGCTCCCCAGCCTCTCTGCAGTATATACCTATTAGATTTCTCTTAGAACCCTACCCCCTCTCAAAGTAACATGTGACAGGAAGTTTCTTTGTTGTCCTTGATTAATTTTCTTCATCAGCCTAAATACACCTCTCTGGAAATCCCTGATGTTGCTTCTGGCTGTCTCTGAGACTAAACTGAAAAAAGTGGAGAGCACTCCAGTGTATAGAGCACTAAGCCCTAGTTAGAAAGACCTGTGTTCCAATCTGGACTTGAATCCTACAGGCGTGTGACCCTAGGCAAGCCAATTCACCTTTGTCTGTCTCCGTTTTTCTGAATTGTAAAATGGGAGTATTAATCCTTACATAAAAGTGTTGCTGCTGAACACAGTGACTGATATATAGAAGGGCTATAGGAATGCTTGCTTATTCCCTTCTCCCTCCTCCCTTCCTTCACAGGACAGCCCTTTCATACCTGAAGACAGATATCAATGCTTCCTCTACATTTTCTTCTTTAGGCTAAAGTTCCCCATTACTTTTCACTGATACCACACAGTAGGAAGCCAAGACATAATTCCGGGTTGGCAATGAACCCCCATTGAGAACACTTTGATTCAGGTCATTTCCAAACTCCAGACTGATCTAATCGTGCTAGTATCTTGTCCATATCTTTCTATCTGGTCTACAAGAGGAGGAGGATATCATTCAGTATAGAAATAAATGGCCACCCTCCACTCCCCTGGCTGTCCTGTTCTTGACAACCTCTTGAACAGGTGGAAGTTTCCCAATGTCCTCCTTACCTGTGGCACCCAGAGCTGGACACAGTTTTCTGAACGTAGTCTGACCAGGGCAGATGGACATCTCCCAAGTCCTTTCTGCTATTTTTCTCTTAGTGCAGCATAGTATTGTACTGGGTTTTCCAATTACCATTATAACATTATTAATTTATATTGAGCCACAAGTCCACTGAAGCCACTAGGAAAAAAAAGTTTTTAGACAGATGACAGCCTGGTCATGCCTCCCTCATCTTATCAGGTTAACTTGGTGAATACAAACAAAAAACTTTGTCAAACTCTCTTGAATTTCAAATCATTAAATTCACTGTGAAGAACTGAAATATTATTCAAAAGGAAATTTGCAATTACCACAGGACCTACCACATTGTAAGCACTTAATAAATGTTTCTTGATGGATTGAAATGGGGTCAGCGGGAGACTCATGGTTGGTGTAACCAGATTCCAACTTGCAACCAAGAAAGAACACTGAATAAGAACGAGAGTAAGGGATGTGACAGACGAATTATATGATAGCAAGAAATATGGGCTTGACACACGACTAGTATGGGGGATGACAGCTAGACAGCTTCAGTTAACCACAGACACTATCAGGGTATTCTGAGGAAGGTCTCCAGCACCTTAGATATGGTTCTTGTGGTAAAATTATGAGATAGTAATGGTCACATGAGATGAACAATAGGGGAGAAATTGACATTTTCATCATTAAGAGAATACCTAGATCAATGGATGGAGATACTGGACAGTTCAAGTAAAGGTATTTGAGGATTTACATTCAGTTCAGTATTCAAGCTATTTTTCTTTCTAGATCCTGGCTCTGTCTTCCAGTTATACTTTCTGGTTTTGTGGCATTAAACAATTTAATAAACATACCATTTATAACTTAATCCAAGTCGTTGATTTTTAAACAATGTCAAGCAGCGAGGGGCCAAACAGCCTTGGGGCAGACACCTAAAGACATAATTCCAGGTTGACAAGGGACACTTGACAACATTTCGATTTGTGACAACATTTCGATTTGGGCGATTTACCATCTCCAAAATGACCCAACTGTATTAGCGTCTTGCCAACTTCTTTCTGTCTTTTCTATGAGAGAGAGGATATTATGCAATATAGAAATGTGCTTTTTTTTAATCTCAACTAGCCTTAGTTACTACAAATAATCCTCTTACTGGGGACATACATAGAGTTTCACCTCTATCAGAATGGGAGCTCCCTGAGGCACCAACTTTCACTTTTACCTTTATATCCCCAGAGCCTAGTACAGAGCTTGGCACATAGTAATTGTCTCATAAATGCTGGGTTTATTGATTAATTTAAAATTGACCTTGTTTAATGCTTGTCTAAAATCTAGGTTAAGTATAGCCACAGTTTTCCATTGGTCTAGTTTCAGTCACAAAGGAAATGCAATTATTTTAGCAGGACCCATCTCAGCCAGGGTGACTCTTCGTGATCAGCCTAGCCTTTCCTCCAGGTTCACTAAACATCTCTTTAATTTGTTTGAGAAACTTGCCAGGAATCAGTGTCAAGGTCACCACTTCATAGTTTGCAGACTCAATTTTCTTCCTGTTTTGAAAACTGAAATAGCATTTGTGCTTCTCTAAACCTGTTGCAGTTTTCTTCTTCTTGACATTTATTCAATTATTACTGACAGTGGCTCAGCGATCCCACCTACTCCTTCTGAATATGTCCCTGAGTATGTCATGGAGCACAATCACTTTCTCTCTTCCCATCTTTCTGATTATCTTGGGTACCAACTTTCCATTAATCATTTCTGTTTTGGCCTTTGTAATATAAGGATGTGCTCCCCTTTGACGAAGAAAACAAGCCAAGCCACAGTTGAGTGGCTCTTCCCCCATCTAACGTCTTTTGTGACATTCCCCATACAGAGACTTGTGAGTCTCTCTAAGACTGTCCTCCTTTCCGTGGTGGAACTGCCATCCTTTCCTTTCCTTCACCAGCCTCAGTTCCTTTGGAGCTAAGCAGCCCTGACCCTGTTCTTCCAGAAGAGAACCACTCCCTTTTCATCATTTGCCTTTGCTTCCCATTGCTGTACACATCTTATAATGATCTAAGGTGATTAGAGAGCCCTTTCCATCTGTCTCACCCTTTTTACACACACATGCACACACGCACACACGCACACACGCACATGCACACACGCACACACGCACACACGCACATGCACACATGCACACATGCACACACGCACACACTCACACCCATATGCTCATTCACTCACTCCTTATCAGAAATATTCCTATTTTTCCCTTCAGAGTTACTCTCTTGAGAACTTCCTAGTCTTCATGGGCTAACTTGGTAACTTGACTTGGGTAGCTTCAATCTCCTGTTCCCTATATATTCTTTCTCTGAACTCTTGGAACCTATTCCTCTAAAATTCAGGGTTAATATCAGACTATGCCCACCTTTTCTCTTTTTCTCTATGAAAAATTCTAAGAGGAAGGGACAATTTTCCCCATGTCTCCCATCATGTTCCCCCTAGCCATCAGTTTCTCCTTACTGTTGAGAATAAAATCACAAAAATAATATTCCTTGTTTCTTTCACTTTTTGAAGGATAAAATTCACATTAAGATTCATCACAAAAATTGTTAGTGTGTCCATTTTGAGTAAAGAGAGCCGGAGCATATCTATGGATAACAGATATCCCCACTACCTCTCTATTGAGCCACTGCTAAGTCTATGATGTTTAAACTTCTCCTTTTCTTTCATCTTTCTCTCTTGCTGTTTTGCAGTGTCCTCCAAAGGCAATATCTCTTCTCTCTCAGCCTCTATTGATCTCCACTCAAATATTCTCCATTATTATACTTCCTCCTTTGATTCCTAGCTCTCATCACTTGAACCAACATTTTGAATATACATTGTTCCACTCCCTTCCACCACACCACCCTCTTTTCTTAGTTATCTACTTTCCTTTGCTTATTAACCCTGTTTTGTGTATTTGTGTGCATATAAACATATATACCTGTGTCTATATACTCATATATTACCTATCTATACAAATGTACACACAGATAAATAGCTATAAAGTGATAAGCATTTATTAAATACCTTATATTGTATGCCAGACACAATGCTTGGTGATGGAGATGCAAAGATATTACATTATGTATGTACGTATGTATGTGTGTATGCACACATGTATGTAGGAGTATATGTGTGTTTGTGAATGTACAGATTCATGTGCCTCACACACATGTCTTGGACCATGTGGTTTATCATTAGTTCCTTTTTTGTACTTTCTTTCCTACAAAATTATGATAAGAGAATTTCTGGCTCAGTTCAATTGCCACAATTTATTTAAGATAAGCAGATCATGTAAATACCTAAGTCTGCAAAATCAAGCTGAGATACCAACTCTAGCCCAATATTAACTGGTTGGTACCTTCTCAGTGATCAAATCAGCAGCTTGAGAGATCAGAAATAGCTCTGGTGTTTACCAGTAAGTTTCCTGTTTTACATGATACAAATCTTCCTCTTTTGCCATATGTTCTTCGGTCGGTAGAGTATAATCTTTATTTACTTTTTGAAGTTTCTGAAATTCCATAGTTTCTATCTTCCTTATGGGATCAAAACCATCATGTGAAGGAGCTGAAGCTTCTGGTCAGGGCTTGCTGATCTTTCTGTGTAGTGAACCTTTGTGCTGAGCACAATAAGTTAGTATTTGTCATATCTCCATATAATTGATTATGAATTTGGAAGCAGTATCTATTACTGGATCTTCAGATAACCTTTTGTCGCAATTTCTTTTAATTGTTAGCTACCATTTCTGCTTCTTCATTTTGTTCATATACAAGACAGATTTCTCCCTCTATGTTCATTTTAGTTTAAAGTTCTTTCGATTAGATTCCCAAGTCTCCAGGAAATGCATTGACATCCACCTGCCCCCAGCAGAATGGGAGATCCTTGAAGGCAGAACTTGCTTCATCCTAACCACAGCTGGGCAGTCAATACTACTTGGGCAAATTTAATTATCTCTAGGATATATCCATGTTAATGAGGCCATAAAGTTAAAAATTCAAGTAATATGAGCAATAATAAAATGGTAATTTAAACTCCCTTAGTATCTTAAGGTATACTGAATATTTTCTTCAAAACTATCTCTTTTTCAAAAAATAATTTGTTTTCAGTTTTCTACAATCACTTCCTCAAGTCTTAAATTTTCTCCCCCTCCTCCACAGCATGCCAGCTTAAACGAGTTCTACACATACATTCTTATTAACCACATTTTCACATTAGTCATGTTGCATAGAAGGATTAAAAGGAATGGGAGAAATCATGAGAAATAACAAACCAAAACAAAACATAACACAAGAGAAAATTGTCTGCTTCATTCTGCATTCTGACTCGATAGTTCTTTCTCTGAATGAGGATAGCATTTTTCCTCAAGAGTCCTTTGGGGATGTTTTAGGTCCTTGCATTGCTGTGAAGGGCTAAGTCTATCAAAAACAGTCCTTGCACACTGTGGTTGTTACTGTGTATGATGGTCTCCTGGTTCTGCTCCTTTCACTCAGTATCAGTTCATATAAGGCCTTCCAGTCTTCTTTGAAATCTTCCTGTTCATCATTTCTTATAGTACAATTGTATTTCATTACATTCATATATGATGACTTGTTCAGTTATTCCCCAATTGATGGGCATCCTCTCCATTTCCAGTTCTTGACCACCACAAAGAGAGTTGCCATAAATATTTTTGTGCATGTGGGACCCTTTCCCATTTTTATGATCTTTTTGGGATATAGTCCTAGAAGTGGTATTGCTGGGTCAAAAGTTATGCACATTTTTGTAGCCCTTTGGACATAGTTCCAAATTGCTTTCCACAATGGTTGGATCAGCTCACAGTTCCATCAGCAATGAATTAGTGTTCCAACTCTCCCACATCTTTGCCAACATTTATTATCTTTCTGTTTAGTCGATCTGGTATGTGCGATGTAGTACCTCAGAGTTATTTTGGTTTGCATTTCTCTAGTCAATAGTGACTTAGAGAATTTTTTTTCATATGACTATAGATGGCTTTAATTTCTTCCTCTGAAAACTGCCTATTCATATCCTTTGATCATTTATCAATTGTGAAATGACTTGTATTCTCACAAATTTGACTCAGTTCTCTATATATTTTAGAAATGAGGCCTGTATCACAGACACCAGTTGCGAAAATTCTTTATCAGTTTTCTGCTTCTCTCCTAATCTTGGTTATATTGGGTTTGTTTGTGCAAAAACTTTTCAATTTAGTGTACTCAAAATTCTCCATTTTGCATTTCATAATGTCCTTTATCTCTCGTTTGGTCATAAATTTCTCCTCTCTCCATAAGTCTGACATATACATCATTACCTTGTTTATATTACCAACCTTTACACCTAGATCATGTATCCATTTGGACTTTATTCTTATGTACAATGTGAGGCATTGGTCTATGCCCAGTTTCCACCACACTGTTATCCAGGTTTTCTAGCAGTTTTTGTCAGACAGTGAGTTTTTATCCACAAAGCTGGGGTGCTTGGGTTTATCAAACAATAGACTGCCATATTCATTGACAACTATATCTTGAGTATCAAACCTATCCCACTGATCTACTCCTCTATTTCTTAGCCAGTGCCAAGTGGTTTAGATGATTATTGCTTTGTAATACAATTTGAGATCTGGTCGGGCTAGACCACCTTTCCTAACATTACTTTTCATTAATTCCCTTGATATTATGAACCTTTTGTTCTTCCAGATGAATTTTTGTATTATTATTTCTAGTTCAGGAAAACAATTGTCTGCTACTTTGATTGGTGTGGCACTGAATAAGTAAATTAATTTAGGTAAAATTATCATTTTTCATATCAGTTTGGCCAACCCACGAGCAACGAATGTTTTTCCAACTACTTAGATCTGCTTTATTTGTGCGAAAAGTGTTTTGTAATTGTGTTCATATAGTCCTGAGTTTGTTTTGGCAAATAGACTCCCAGATATTTAATAGTGTCTACCATAGCTTTAAATGCAACTTCTCTTTCTATTTCTTGCTGCTGGACTTTGTTGGTGACATTTAGAAATGCCGGTGATTTATGTGGGTTTATTTTGTAACCTGCAACTTTGCCAACGTTGTTCATTATTTCAAGTAGTAATTTACTTGATTTTCTTGGATTCTCTAAGTATATCATCATATCGTCTGCAAGAGTGGTAACTCAATTTCTTCTTTGCCTATTCTAATTCCTTCAACTTCTTCTTCTTTTCTTATTACTAAAGCTAACATTTTTAATACCATATAAATAACAGTGGTGATAATGGACAGCCTTGTCTCATCCTTGACCTTATTGGAAATGCATCTAGCTTGTCCCTATTGCGTACAATGCTTGCTGATGGTGTTAGGTAGATGCTGTTTATTCTTTAAGGAAGGCTCCATTTATTCCTCCAGTGTTTTCAATAGGAATGGATTGTATTTTGTCAAAAGCTATTTCTGCATCTGTTGAGATAAGCATAAGGCTTCTTTAGTTTTGTTGTTGATATGATCAATAATGGTAATAGTTTTCCTAACATTGAAATAGTCCTGCATTCCTGATCATAATGTAGTATTCTTGTGATAAGTTACTGCATTCTTTTTGCTAATACCTTATTTAAATTTTTTGCATCCATATTCATTAGAGAAATTGGTCTATAATTTTCTTTCTCTGTTTTGAATCTTCCTGGTTTAGGTATCAGAACTATATTTAAATCATGAAAATAATTTAGTAGGACTCCTTCTTTGGTAAATTTTCCAAATATTCTATATAGTATTGGAAGTAACTGTTCATTAAATGTTTGATGGAATTCATTTGTAAATCCATCTGGCTCTGAAGAATTTTTTCTGAGGGAGTTCATTGCTGGCTTGTTTAATTTATTTTTCTGAGATAGTTAAGTCTTTTACTTCCTCTTCTGTTAACTTGGGCGATTTATATTTTTTTTTTAAAATATTCGTCTATCTCACTTAGATTGTCAAATTTATGGGCAAAGTAATTTCTAATTATTGTTTTAATTTCATCCCCATTGGAGGTGAGTTCATCCTTTTCATTTTTGATATTGGTAATTTGCTTTTCTTCTTTCTCTTTTTTTAATCAAATTGACCAAGGATTTATAAATTTTATTATTTTTTCCCATAAAAGCAACTTAGTTTTATTTATTAGTTCAATAATTTTCTCAGTTTCAATTTTAACACATTAATCTCTTGTTTGGTTTTCAGTACTTCTAATTTAGTGTTTACTTGTGGACTTTCGATTTGTTCTTTTTCTAGCTTTTTTAGCTGCATGCCGAATTCATCGATCTCCTCTTTATTTTACTTATGGAGGTGTTCAACGATCTAAAACTTCCCCTAAGAACTGCTTTTGCAGCATTCCATAAGTTTTGATAAGTTGTCTCCTTATTGTTATTCTCTTGAATGAAGTTGCTCATTTCTTGCTTAACCCACTCATTCTTTAGAATTAGATTATTTATTTGACAATTAATTTTTTATTTATCTTTCCATCACCTTTCATTACATATAATTTTTATTGCATTATGATCTGAGAAGAATGCATTGACTATCTCTACCTTTCTGCACTGGACTGTGAGGTTTTTATGCCCTAGTACATGGTCAATTTTTGTATATGTGCCGTGTACCACTGAGAAAAAGGTATATTCCTTTCTATCCCCATTCAATTTTCTCCAGAGAGCTATCATGCCTAACTTATCCAGAGTTTTGTTCACTTTTTTAACTTGTTTCTTGTTTATTTTGAGGTTAGATTCATCAAATTCAGAGTGGAGGAGTTTGAGGTCCCCCATGAGTATGTGTTCATCTTTTGTTGCTGAAGAAGACCATGCCATCAGAGAAATGATGACATGATTTGCACTTGACTTTGTTTTGAGTGAGGAGGGGCTGTGCACGTCACCAGCCTCACTTCTCCTCCAGAGCCATCTGAATCCAGTGATTATATATTCATCAAGATGACTGGAGATGACCCAGGATGAGGCAATTGGGATTGACTTGCCCAAGGTCACACAGCTAGTGAGTGCCAAGTGTTTGAGGTGAGATTTGAACTCAGGTCCTCTTGACTCCTGCACTGGTGCTCTATCCACTGCACCACCTAACTGCCCCACCACTAGTATAGTTTTGCTGTCTGTTTCTTCCTGTAACTCCCTTAACTTCTTCTCTAAGAATGTGAATGCTATACCACTTGGTGCATATATGTTTAGCAATGATATTGCTTCTTTGTCTATGGTGCCTTTAAGCAGAATATAGTTTCCTTCCTTATCTCTTTTGATTAGATCTATTTCTGCTTTTGTTTTTTCTGAGAAAAGGTTTGCTACTCCTGCTTTTCTGTAATTCAGCTGAAGCATAATATATTCTGCTTCAACCTTTTACCTTTACCTTGTGTGTATCCCCCTGTTTCAAATGTATTTCTTGTAAACAACATATTGTTGGATTATGATTTTTAATCCGTTCTGCTATCTATCTCTGCTTTATTGAAGCATTCATCCCCATTCACATTCACAGTTATGATTACTATCTGTATCTTTCCCTCCATCCTATTTCCCCCCTTTATGCTTTTAGTTCTCCCTTCTCCTTTCCCCTCCACAATAGAGTTTTAATTATTTCACTGTCTCCCTCAGTCTTCCCTCCCTTCTATCAATCCCCTTCCTTTTATTCTCCTTTTGCCTTACAATTTTTTCCTTCTCTTTTAATCTTCCCTCCATTTTCTTTCCCCTTTCCCCTCCTACTGCCTATAGGGAAAGTTATATTTCTATACTTAACTGAGTTTACTGTTCCCTCCTTGAACCAAATCAGATGAGAATAAATCTCAAACAGTGCTCTCCTCCCTCCTCTCTTTCCCTCTGATATAATATGTTTTTGTGCCTCTTCCTGTGATGTAATTTACCTTTTTCTGCCTCCTCCTTTCACATCTCCTGTTACTATCCTTTCACACCCTTAAGTCACATTTTTATCATCTCATCGGTTAATTTATGTCTACTCCTTCTATCTGTCTATGTCCCTTTTAAATATGATAATAAATATACAATTTTCACTATTAACAAGAATCATCCTACCTTGTGAGGAATATAAACAGTTTGCCCATATTGAATAGCAAGTTGTTTTTTCCCCTGTTTACCTTTTTATGCCTCTCTTGAGACTTGTATTTGAAGATCAAATTTTCTATTGAGCCTTTTAATCGGGAAGGTCTGGAAATTCCTTGTTTCATTGAATGTCTATCTCCTTGACTGAAATATCATGCTCAGTTTTGCTTGGTAATTGAACCTTGGTTGTAGTCCAAGCTTCTTTGCTTTACAGAATATCATATTCCAATCCCTCTGGTCTTTTAATGTAGAAGATGCAAGGTCCTGTGTGAATCTGACTGAAGTTCCTCCATATTTGAGTTGTTTCTTTCTGATTACTTGCAGTATTTACTCTTTAGCTTGATAGTTCTGGAATTTGGCAACAACATTCATTGGTGTTTTCAATTTGAGATCTCTTTTAGGAAGTGATTCTTACAATGACTATTTTACCCTCTGGATCTAGGACCTCAGGGAAGTTTTCCTTGATGATTTCTTGGAATATATTGTCCAGGCTTTTTTTTTTCATCATGGCTTTCTGATAGACCATTAATTCTTAGATTTTATTTCCTGGTTCAGTTTTCCAGGTGATTTGATTTTCCAGTGAGATATTTTATATATTCTTCTATTTTTCCATTCTTTAGATTCTGTTTGACTGATTCTTGATGTCTCATAGAGTCATTAGCTTCCACTTGCCCAATTCTAGTTTTTAGTAGATTGTCTTCTTCAGTCAACTTTTGCATACCTTTTTCCTTTTGTCCAATTGCTACAGTCAGGTTTTGAATCTCTTTATCCATTTGCCCAATGTTCCTTTTAAGTACTTCCATGAATTCTTTCTTCCATATTTTTATAATACTTGGCCAATTTTTTCTTCTACCTCTCTAATTTGGCTTTTAAAATTCTTCTTGAGCTCTTCCAAGAATGCCCTTTGGCCTTGAGACCAGTTCATATTCCCTTCTGAGGTTTCAGATGAGAGTACACTTTCAATGCTGACCTTTTCTGTATTCCTGTTTTGGTCTTGGTCCCGATAGTAAGATTCTATGGTCTTTTCTGGTTTGCTTCTTGCTCATGATGATTATCTTTTTCTGACTTTTAATGTGGGTCTCTGCTTCTGGGGCAAAAGGGGCTCTGTCCCACCGTTCTTGTGTTGAGAACTTGAGGCTGTGTGTTGTGGCCTCTGGTTCTTTCAGCTAGAATGCTATAGTTTACCTGGTGCTAAGCTGACTGGTGTGCCAAGGCAGCAGCCTGTTGAAGTCTTTCTGAGTTCCCCCAGAGTTACACTGGAGTTAGCTGAGATAATTTGGAGAGGTGGTCTAGTCACAGGAGTTCTCCTCCCCTGAGCTAGAGCATAGATATGCTCAGCGATTGATGAAACCCTGTCTGCACTAGTGTCCTCCTGATTCCCCTGGCTATCATTAGGCATGCCTAGGATCCTGGTATTGGCGCTTATGGGCTCCACCCCCCTGGGGCTCAGTATATCCTCCTGGTTTGCTGAGATGGGGCTGCCTGGGATAGCTCTGGTTCTGCACTGGTCCCCTTCAACCACAGAAAGAGGGTCTCTCCTTGGCTATTTTACTAGCCTCTCGAGCTGAGAGACTGTTTGCTCCTTTGACTGATTCCACTATTCCAGAGTTTTTCCTGGGGAAATATTATCTGAGGTTTTCAAGGTAAACAAGGGGAGGGTATGAGCACCATCACTGTACCATCTTGGCTCCCGGAAGTTCAAGTAGGTGACTTACAGACATTTCATCTGATAGTCTCAGGAGTGGTTGCTGTTCTATGCTTCTGTCTCACTCAGTTCCACTGGATTCCCATCCTGGGCTGATATGTTTGAGAATTTGCACTGTTATTTCTTTTTTATTTGTTTTTAGTTTGCAAAGTATTTTTATTTTTTTATTTATTTATTTATCTATTTATTTATTTATTTGTTTGTTTATTTATTTAATTTTTTACATTCATTTTCACAAATTTGGGGGTTCCAAATTTTCTCCCCTTTTATCCCCTACCCCCACCCCAATACCCCAAGCAATCTAATTTTCCCTATCTCCAATCTGCCCTCTCTTCTGTCATCCCTCCCTTCCATTGTCTCCATCTTCTCTTTTGTCCTGTAGGGCCAGATGACTTTCGATTCCTCATTAACTGTATGTCTTCTTTGCTAGTTGCAACAACAATACTAAACAGTTGTTCCTAAAACTTTGAGTTCCAAATTCTCCCCATCTCTCCCTCCCCACCCATTCCCTTTGGGACGGCAGGCAATTCAATATAGGCCATATCTGTGTGGTTTTGCAAATGACCTCCCTGATAGTCGTATTGTGTAAGACTAACTGGATTACCATCCCTCCTAACCTGCCCCTCATTGTTTCTCTTCTGTCTCTTGATCCTGTCCCTCCCCAAGTGTTGACTTCAAATTGCTCCCTCCTCCCTTTGCCTTCCCTTCCATCATCCCCCCCTTGCAATATCTCCTTCTCCCCAACTTTCTTATACTGTAAGATAGGTTTTCATACCAAAATGAGTGTGCATTTCACTCCTTCGTTTAGTCAAATGTGATGAGGGTAAAATTCTTGTTTTGTTTTTTTTTTTTCTCAGCCCTCCTCTTTTTCCCTCCACTAAGAAAAACTCCTACCTGCCTCTTAAATGACATATAGTTACCCCCTTCCCTTTCCCTCTCTTTCCTCCCCCTACATTTCTCTCTCACCATTTACGTTAGTTTCTTTTAAGGTATGGTCCCATCCTATTCAGTTCAATCTGTGCTTTCTATCTCTGCATGTGTGTGCATGTGTGTATGTGTGTGCATGCATGTACATGTGTATGTGTGGTCCCACCAACTACCCAGATACTGAAAAGTTTTAAGAGTTAGAAATATTGTCTTTCCCTGTATGAATATAAACAGTTCACTTCTGGTAAGTCCCTTAAGACTTCTCTTTGCTGTTTCCTTTTTCATGCTTCTTCTCATTCTTGTGTTCGAAAGTCAAATTTTCTTTTCAGCTCTGGTTTTTTCATTAAGAATGATTGAAAGTCCTCTGTTTCATTGAAAGACCATATTTTCCCTTGAAGCATTATACTCAGTTTAGCTGGGTAGGTGATTCTTGGTTTCCGTCCTAGTTCCTTTGCCTTCTGGAATATCCTATTCCACACCCTTTGATCCCTTAATGTAGAAGCTGCTAGATCTTGGGTTATCCTGATTGTATTTCCACAGTACTGGAATTGTTTCTTTCTAGCTGCTTGCAAGATTTTTTCCTTGAGCTGGGAGTTCTGGAATTTGGCCACAATGTTCCTAGGAGTTTCTCTTTTTGGATCTCTTTCAGGTGGTGATCGATGGATTCTTTCAATACTTATTTTGCCCTCTGGTTCTAGAATGTCAGGGCAGTTTTCCTTGATAATTTCATGGAAGAAGATGTCTAGGCTCTTTTTTTGATCAGGAGTTTCAGGTAGTCCCATAATTTTTAAATTGTCTCTCCTGGATCTATTTTCCAGGTCAGTTGTTTTTCCCATGAGATATTTCACATTCTCTTCCATTTTTTCGTTCTTTTGGTTTTGTTTGGTGTTTTCTTGGTTTCTCATAAAGTCATTAGACTCCATCTGTTCCATTCTAATTTTGAGAGAACTATTAAATTCAGTGAGCTTTTGAGCCTCTTTTTCCATTTGGCTCATTCTGCTTTTGAAAGCATTCTTCCCCTCATTGGCTTTTTGAACCTCCTTTGCCAATTGAGTGAGCCTATTTTTCAAGGTGTTAATTTCCTCAACATTTTTTTGGCTCTCCTTTACCAAGGTATTGACCCGTTTTTCATACTTTTGTTGCATCTCTGACATTTTTCTTCCCAGTTTTTCCTCCACCTGTCTAACTTGCTTTTCAAAATCCTTTTTGAGCTCTTCCAGGGCCTAAGCCCACCCGCCACCCCCTGGGGTGTCTGGGGTACTGAGGCCCCGCCCTCCACGTCTTTCCCTGATGGCCAGGATACGTCCTCGTCATCAGATCCAAAGGTCGGGATCATTTGCATTTGTTGGAAAAAACTCTCTATAGTCTTATTTTTCTTCCCTATTCTAGGCATTTTCCCAGCCAGTTACTTGACTTCTGAGATTCCTTTCCACATCCGCCTGGATCCGCCCAGCTAGTGCTTGGCCTCTGAGATTTAAGTGGGCTTTCCTCCTGCCGGCTGTCAATCAGTGAGCTTTAGTTCAGGTGCTGGGGTGGGGGCAGGGCCGCCTCCCAGACTCTGATCCCTCAGGGGCTTTATGCAGAGACTTTCAGGAATGGAGCAGGTGGGGGCAGGGTGGGGGGCCCTGCCTCCCAATCTCAATTCCCTTGGGGGCTTTGAGCAGAAGCCTTCAGTAATAGAGTGGGATGGGGGCAGGGCCATCTCCCAGGCTCAGCTCCCTCAGGTTTTATGCAGGGAATCTTCCGTAATGAAGATCCTGCCTGCTGCTGGGGGATTCCTGAGTCCTGGGCTGCTGCCGCCTCAGCCGCCACCCACACCTCTGCCTCCGCGGCTTCTTGCCCCCGTCTCTGCCGCAGACACTTCCTCCCGAGGGGGCCCGAGTCACGGAGACGCCCTGCTTCCCCTCTCCTCCAGCCCGGCCTTCTCTCTCACTGACCTGTAGCTTCTGTGGGCAGAGGGACTTTCCCGGCTGCCGGAGCTTCCGTCTCTGAAGCCTGCTCGGATCAGCTTCTCTGGGGCCCCGGGGTGGGGTCCACTTTCTGGGTTGCGACGGACCCTGGGGACGGGTCTCCAGGGCTCCCTGGAATGGAAATCTCTTCCACTCTGTTTCTGCACACCTTGTATTGACCCAGAAGTTGTGGGGTTCTCTTTTTACATTAATTCTATGGGCTTTTGGTTTCAGAGCTCGTAAACCTGCGTCCTTCTACTCCGCCATCTTGGCTCCCCTGCACTGCTATTTCTGATTCAGCCTGCCTGGGGGTTCCTTTTGGCTTTGCTATGACAGGATCTGTGCTGGCACAGTCTGTGTGCTCTGTGGCACCCAACCCCAAGTAACATATCCTTCCAGTTAACCTCCTGGGCTGTCCTGGGCTGGAAATCTGCCACATTCTGTCTCCTATGGGATTCTGCCACTCTAAAATTTGTTCAGATTCTTTTTTTGTAGGTATCTGAAGGAATTTGTCATAGAGCTTAGGTGTGTCTGTGCTCTCACTCTGCCATCTTGGCTCCACTCCTCTCCAAAACTTTCTTTCTTCTGTGGTTTATGTTTTCTTTTTCAGTCATTTCAGTCATGTCTGACTCTTTTTGACCTCATTAGGATTTTCTTGGCCAAGATACTAGGAAAGTTTATCCAATTCCTTCTCCGGCTCATTTTACAAATGAGGAAACTGAGGCAAGCAACATAAAGTGACTTGCCCAGAGTCACATAGCTGGTAAGTATGTGAGTTTGAATTTGAACTCAGGAAGATGAGTGTGCCTGATTCCAACCCAGAGCTCTATCTGTGGTGCCACTAACCTCATCATAGGGGATTTACATACCAAAGGATTATTTTTTTTTTAACAAAAGTAGAAATGGTGCTTCAGAAAGGTGAAAAATCATAGGAGTACCTTATATTGTATAGTGATATAATATCTGCCAACCTTTTTTTTACATTATGTCCTTTGATCTTCACAGAGACTTGTAAAATGAGTTTAATATTATCTTCATTTTACAGATGAGGGGACTGAGGGTCAAAGAAGTTCAGTGACTTTATCAGGGTAACACATAGAGTGCCAGAAGCAAGACTTGTACCCAGATCTTCCTGACTCTAAGTCTAGAACTAGTCATTCTACCACACTGCCTCTCTGTTAAATTGAAAGATCATTTTCATCCTATAAAGTTTCCCAAGATTTCCCAGCTAGTCAGTTTAAGAGCATATGCTTTTAACATTGAGATCCATGTTCTTTATCTGAATAATTCAGCCCACAACACATTCATTGCCAAAAATTTGTCAATAAGTAAAATGTAAGTAGACTCCAGTCTGTGAATTATCAGAATGACTGTTCCATTTGGGAAACCTACTTTAATAGAGTAAGTCTGCCTGGAATTACCTACAAAAGAGAAAGAGAAAGGCTGTTTTCTGGGCATCCTATTCTTTCAGAACACAGACTGCTATGCATAAATCTGGGTGTTTTCCTACCAATGGAAGCCATTTGACAAGCTTCTTGAGGTGCCTCAAGAAACAGGCAGCACCTCAGGCCCATGCCATTCATTGCCTATTTATGTCTCATGGATATTCACAATTTTGCATTTCTCTCTGGGTCCTGAAGCTATGTAAATAAATGCAGTGTGATGTGACTTCTCCAGCTAAATGAATTATGAAATAGTCTTCCATCAGGAAAACTTGATGCCAACCAGTGATTTGGCCAATGGTTCAGAAGCTCTGTGGTACAGAAGTTGGAGAAGCAGCCAGCCACATGATGTTAATAAACTTGCCATGGGGATTCTCTGAACAACCAGGACCTGAGAATTCAGTGTATCCCAAGTCTCTCTGACCTAGGATACAAAGTTCTCTTCCTACTGTTCTCTTGTGTTCAGAACCTCTTTGTCCTAGAGCAGCATATAATAGTTGATGGAATATTGAATTTGGAATCAGGAAGACCAGAGTTCACATTAGATACTTAGGAGCTAGGGAAACCTGTTTCTCTCCTTGAGACTGTTTTCTCATCTATAAAACAATAGGATCAGGCTCAATGACCCTTTGTGTCCTTTCTATCTCTAAATCTGTGATTCTATCATATCTCTCATCTTCTTACTTCAATTCAACATTTATTGATATTGAATTAACTAATTATCCAATCAACCTTGAGCTGGTCTTCATAGAAAAGGGAGGATATGCGTTGTAGAAAGGTACTAGCAATATGGAACATAATGGACATAAGGATATAGGATCACAGAAATGAAGCACTCATTTTGTGAAAAGCATGATTGTAGACCCCAGAGATACAAGGACAAAAGTAATGCAGAGCCTTCCCTTAGGGGATATAAAATCTATTTAGGGGGTGGGGGTTGTGAAGACAAAGTTTTCACAAATGTCCAAAATGATTAATTGCTCCTCCACTTAAAAGCCAAAACATTCTATTCCTTCTGATGTGGTGTAAAATCTCTCTGATAGAATGTGACAAGGTTTCTGTATCAGTGGGTCCACTTACCTGCTTTATCATCTCTATGTACTCATTAAGGGGGTAGAAATCAATGGTCCCTCTGGATGATAACCTGCTCAGAGTAGTCACCAAACAACCAATGAATAAAGACAAATGACATATAGCTTCTGTTCTCTGGGGAATTCAAATACAATTAGGGGAAAGGGCATAGCTAGATAAGATCATCAGAAAATCGAAACTAGGGGCCAGTTGAAGAATACAGAGTATTCATGCTATAGATATTTTGAGGAGAACAAATATATTATGGCTTGGACTGATCAGGAAAGGCATTGCACAGGATGAGAGTTTGAGCTGGTCTTCAAAGAAGGGGGAGGATATGAACTAGTGGAGGGGAACATAGGATCTAAACAATATGGAACATGTTGGTTATAGGAATGTAGGAGCATAGCAATTAAAAATAGAAGTGGTCTCTAGAATCATCTGAATCTAAACCCCTTAAAAGATCAAGCAAGCAATGAACCAATGAGCAAGGACTTACTACAACTTTACTATATACTAGATAATGGGGACACAATGACAAACCTTAAACAATCCCTGCCTTCAAGGAGATTACATTCCCTAGGAGGAATGGAGATTAGATCCTTTCCGGGCTAACCTCTTCATTTTACATTAAAAAAAAGAAAATTGGATCATTGAGAGGGGATGAGGCCCGCAGAACCAGAGGTACAAGCCAGGGCTACTTTCTAAAGGCATTGTTTTCCCCTCTGAATCACAACTGTTGAGCAACTGATTTTCAGCATTTATCAATATTGCTGCCTAACTACACTTTCAAAAAAGACTCTAGGTGATTACAGATTCTCCCTCCATACTACTACCGTTGAGTCAGGGGACTTGACAAAGCATTTGTGGAGTGTCAGTCAGCAGCCCCACAATACCCAGGGTCTGCTAGAATTTTATGGGTTATAGATCACATCAAACATGAGGAGAATTAATAATATGGATATGAAGAAAAACAATTTATTAATGTTAATAACTCCTCCAATAAAACTTCCAGGAGGACCTATGGTGATAAATTGAATAATTATGAGTATAATTATGACTAACTAGAGCCATAATTTCATGCTAATGCAATCATAATGACACAAAGTGTAGATCATGAATTTTAACTGCTTGGTTATTTCACATTTCCACCAGTGTGGACCCAAAAAAAGCCCTTCTGAAATCTGATCAAATTATGGTCGACTGAAAAAGAGAAAGTATTCTTGCCTCAAATAGACATCATTTTGATTATCTTTACTGAACTCCGGAAAAAGCTTTTGTTAATTAGGAGCTTGGAGATATTGAATTCAGGAAATAGACTCTCAGATGAGTGGCATTTTTCTGAAAGATAAATGTTGGGTTAAAATAAGAGTTACACTGGAGGAGAATGAAATTCCCAATAAGAGAATGGCATAGAGATGAGGCTTTGTCATGTACATGTTCAGCTTCTTGAAATGTTGCTTTTTATTTTTCTAGCATTTTAGACCTCTCTGAAGCACCTGTCTGTGATTGGATATTCTAGTTATCTATTAATGTCTTATCTTCTTCCTAGACTGCCCTATGGAAGGGGCAGCAGTGGAGAGGAAGCATGGATAGGCATTTGATTTTTGTTGTTGTCATTGAATAAATATATGCATGCATGCATTAGCAATGCATGTACAAACGAATGAATGGATGAATTGCTCTAGGATGGCAAAAATAAGTTTCAAGAAAAATAGATTGGATCATCAAGGTGTAGAGGCTCATTTATTAAGCAATTACAATTTACCAGGCATTGGACATTGAAACAAAAGCAGAACTGTCCTTACCCTCAGAGAGCTTACATTCTAACAGGCAAGACAGCAAGATCATATTTAGACATGTACAAAACATACATAAAACAGATAGAAGATAACCTTGAAGGTAAAGGTACCAGGAGCTCAGGAGAGCTGGAAAGACTGCATATAAAAGGTGGCACTTGAACTGGAACTTGAAAGGAACCAGGAAGTCAGTGTAACACAAATAAAGATGAAAATTATTCCAGGCACAGGAAACAGCCTAGGCAAGATCAAAATAGATGACCTGCACATATGAACAGTTTGTAATATATCGGGATCAATATTGTTATGACTCAATACTATGCCTCCCTTAATGCAGTTTAAGAGGGCTCTAGCTTTCTTAGATGCCAGCAAACACTAATCATCACCACCACCACCATCATCATCATCACCACCACCACCACCATCATCATCACCACCACCACCATCATCATCATCACCACCACCACCACCATCATCATCACCATCACCACCACCACCATCATCACCATCACCACCACCATCATCATCACCACCACCACCATCATCACTATCACCACCACCACCATCATCATCATCATCATCACCACCTCCACCATCATCATCATCATCATCACCACCTCCACCATCATCATCATCATCACCACCACCATCATCATCATCATCACCACCACCACCACCATCATCACCATCACCACCACCATCATCATCATCACCACCTCCACCATCATCATCATCATCATCACCACCTCCACCATCATCATCATCACCACCTCCACCATCATCATCATCACCATCACCACCACTGTCATCACCATCATCCTTATCATCATCTATACTAAGTGATTTATAAATATGGTCTCATTTCAGCCTTACAACAACCCCAAGATGTAAGTGCTATTATTATCCTCATTTTATAATTGAAGAAACTGAGGCCAAGAAAAGTTAATTAATTTGCCCAAGGTTCCTCAGCCAGTGTGTGTTTAAGGCTGTATTTGAACTCAGGTCTCCCTGACTCTGGAACCAGCACTCTCTTCACTGTATCACCTAACTACCTATTAATTAGACAATCTTAATTAAATATTCTATTACAGCAATAATTCATAATGAACATTCAATCCATTAAAAACCCTATTTAAAATAGTTTATGTATGTTTTTTGTTTTTAATGCTGCAGTAACTTTCTGGCATCCTCATCATCATTCCATCTTTCCCACCTCTTAAAACTCTTATAATGCAGAAAAATTGTCAAAGCAAAACAAACCGATAGAAGACACGTTTGACAGTATAGGAAGCATTCTACTTCCAAAGCCCTCCTCCCCTCTACCATGAGAAGAGAAGTGTTTTTCATCATCTGCCATCTTCCCTCCCAAACCAAGAAAGAATAGGCGTTGCATTTAATCAGAGTACAGATGCCATAAGAGATTGTTTTCATTTATATTATTATAGTCATTTTCTGTGTGGTGTTCCTGGTTCTCTTTTCTTCACCCTGCATCAATTCAAATACATTTTCTCATGTTATCTATTAACTACATAATGAAACCAAATGAGGTGTTTATTTCAAAGTTACAAAATTTGGAAAGCAATTCAATTCTATTTTTCAAATTATGTGAAGAATTCCATATAAATTCCATTTTTCTAAGTTTCTCATATTAATCATTTTTATAATAAAATGATATTCCCATCCATGTACATAGCACAACTTGTTCATTCATTTCTCACTTATGGGCACCCACTGTTTCCAGTTTGGTTTTCTTTTTCTGAGAGAACCAGTGGCATCATTGGTGGGAGGGCCATCCAGATAGGAAATTCTCCTGACCAATGGGATCTGTGACTGCATAGCCATCTCTAGTCTTAGAGAATTGCCATGGCAAGGAAAGGTTAAGAGTCTTATCCAAAATTAGGCTAGCACTGTGTGTGAGAGATGGAGCTTGATTCTAAGGTCATCTCCCTTTTCACTACTTAATGATGAACTCTTATTTTTCTACCACAAATAATTATGCTCTTAATATTTCAATATCTCTGAAATCATATTCTCTTTGTCATTGACTTCTTCCTGTCTATTCCTTCTCAGACAAACTTATTTAACCATCCTGTGAAACTGATTTGTTTAAACGTAAGTGTGAGATTTTAAATTGATCTCCATTAGGTTTCATCTTATTCTAATCAGACCAGTGTTTTAGCCTAGTAAGACTATTTTCAATCCTGGCTGTCATGCAGTTATATTAGCAACTCCCCACAGCTTTGCATCATCTTCAATTTTAACAAGAATATCATTTATACCTTTATCAAAGCATTGATACAAATGCTAACTAGTGCAGGACCAAGCACATTCAACCCCCTCCTCTGGTGACATGCCATTGGGCATATCCTTCCATCAAGAGGACTCTTTGGGTCCAGTCATTCAAACAGTTCCAACACCATCTAACTGTATTAGCATCTAGCCCACATCTCTTCACATTTTACAGGAATAGTATGAGAGACATTAACAAATGTCTTGTTAAAATGTGGCTGACCTGTATCCATATCCCTTGGTCTACCAACAATAATACTAGGCTTTCCAGTAAAGAGAAGGGGGTGGATTCAAGAAATGGTATGAAATGGTGACCTATGATCTATGTGAGCAGTGGAAGGAAGGAGTGAAGGATGACTGTGAAGGCTTAAATCATAAGAATGTCCACAAGAGTGATGCTGCATCTGGAAAGGGAAGGATTTGGGGATAAATGAATTCTGTTTGGGGCATGTTTGCTTTCTTGTCTGGACCTCATTATTTTAACATTTGTATCACTCTATGAGATGCGGGCTCCTTAGGAAAGAGACTATCTTTTACTTTTAGTGTATTCTCAGAGCATAGGACAGAGTCTGACAAATAGCAAGTACTTAATAAATGCTCCTTGACTGATTAACCAATACAGGACATCTGGGGGGTATGCTGGGTGAGACTACAGAAGGAAAATACCACCTGGTTACTTACTTCTGAGACATCCACAAAAGGCTGATAATTGAATTCCTGGGAGCTAGACAATCCTTCTGAGTTCCTAGAAGTATTGTGTCATGGAAATTTGACACATGGAAATAAGGAGCCCTAGAATGCATTTAGTTCAAATTCCTCATTTTATAAAAGATGAAAATGAGACCCAATGACTTTAAGTGACTTTGCTTAGGTCAAGTAAGTAATGTTGTCTAGAACTCTAGGAACATCCTTCTCTCTATTGCTTGTTGGATTTGTTCAATTGTGTTTAATTCTTCATGGCACCATTTGGGTTTTTCTTGGCAAAGATACTGGAGTGGTTTGCCATTTCCTTCTCCAGTGCATTTTAAAGATGAGGAACTGAGGCAAACAAGATGAAGTGACTCAACACAGCTAGTAGGTGTCCGATGCCAGATTTGAACTCAGGAAAATTAGTCTTCTGGATCCCCAGCCTTGTGCTCTATCCACTGCACCAGCTAGCTGCCCCCTTGTCTCCACTGAATATTCTTAAATAGGATGATTTCCAAGTCCCTCCCCCCACATTCCTCTGAATGTATTCTCCATCTTAGTGAAGACTCAGGCAGCTCTCCCCCTACCTCTCAATTCACACTTGAGTCATGTTACGATTTGTTTGTGACAGCTTCAATCAATTTCTAAAACCTCAGATTCTTTGAAATTATGTTTTTAGACCAGATTAATCCTATTCTGAAAGAAAAGCCTCCTGAACAGCTCACTGCCTCCATCAAACAGAGCCCTTGCTTCCAATAGCCCTTGATCTTCTCATTTCTTTATTGAAGATGTGCCCTGATTATCAGCATTAATCAAAAATTAATGTTCGGCCATGAAACCTTGGTCTGTGACACATAGCTGACTGATAAACCCAGTGCCCAGAATCTTGTTCCTAAAATGTAATTTCAATTACCTCCCACTTGTCAACCTGTCACAAATGGAAAAGCCCATTGTTGGAGGGGTTGTGGAAAGATAGGCAGATAGGCACACTAACTTACTGCTAATAGAGTTGGTTGGTGGCCAGATTCTTCTGGGGCAGGGGAGAGAGGGGGAATGGAACTGGTACAAAAGCAAACAAACAGAAAAAGCTTGCATAGTTTGACCAGAAAGACTTATATTCAAAGAAGATTCTTTTGTTGTTGGTAAGAAGAGTTACACAAAATTAGATACAATGTTTGTGTATATGTATATATGTGTAATATATATATATGCATATATAAATGTGTATATATGTATATATAATTTTCTTAGCAAAAAGGGATATATGTATATGTATATGCATTTCTATGTATTGCATATATATACACATATATGTGGCCCAGAATCTATATACACACATACACACTAATGTGTACATACACACACACATATGAATGCATTCTTTGTGAAAACTAAAGGCTGTAAACAACATATGTTTCTAACAATTTGTGAAGAATAAATCCTGGCAAATGAATTGAGAGTTCCTATGCCAAAATAATGAATATGAAAAATGCAGAGAAATATGGGAAAACTTCATGAACGGTACAGAACAAGGAAAATGAAGTCAAAAGATGAACATGCCCAATGACTGCAATAAACAGAGTCCCTGACCTCTGGTTCCAGGCAAAGGGCAGGGCTGGTACTGCACTGCCAGATAAAGGACACTACTTCCCTCTCTGCCAAAAAGTGATCACTGTTACTCTTTTTCTTGGGGGAGAAGGGATGCTTTTGGTAAAGAGAAATTTCCATATTTGATTGTGAAGAACTATCTATTCTCTCAAAAAGAAATCTCTCAGAAATTTTTTTTAGAAAGCACAGCAAATAAACTAGGAATTAAAAAAATTCCCAAGCCACTCCAAGAGATTGATATTGAATGTAGGATCATATAGAAAAATCTAGAGAAACATACCCAAGTGTCTTAATAATAACTGCTCTCATTTCAATCTCACTTCAAGGTTTAGAAAATACTTTCTTCCTAATAATCATTTGAGTCAGCAAAAATTTTATCTTCATTTTACAGATGAGGAAACTAGGGCTTATGGAGGTAGAGAGAGTCTGTGACTGGTAAATATCTGAATCATAATTCAAATGCAGGCTAGGGGGACTCTGAGGGCCACTATGTCACACTGCTCTCCCATAGCACAGCATAAATGTATCTATACAATATACATAGATAACATAGCATACATGTACCTATATGACATACATCTATAGCATAGCATACATAAAAAAAGACACATGCATGTATAGAGTTCTGGACTAACCCTGAGAACCAGACTGGAGTAAGGGCATGTCAGGAATATTAAAGCACTAACATGGCTTGTGAGACAAGTATAGGAAACCCAAGGTGTGCAGTAAATTAAATTTCATTAATTTTTATCTTACTATCATTTTATTTATCCATCAAATATTCATTCCGTTAGGCTTAATTCAATGGAAATTCATTTAACTCCTATTATGTGCCAAGTACTACAAAAAAAAGAAGTCCTTGCCCTCAAGATCTTGACACTACTTTGAATTCTATGCACCAGCCACGTGGTGGAGACCAGAGAGCTGGGCCCTGGATGTCAGGAAGAATTCGATTCTTGCCTTGCCTTGGGGCATCCTTGCTGTGCGACCTTGGGCAAATCACTTAACCTCTTATTACTGATGCAGGTCTTGAAGACTATAAATTACTGAGAAGGGGATGCCCTGCCCTGGCAGAGGGAGCTTCCTCAACCCAACAACAAGTCAATGAGCTTTATTAAGCAGTAGCTGTGTGTCAGGCATTGGACTCCCCAGGAAGTCCCTAGACCAAGGAAACCCCACATCCAGTCATTAGGCACATACAAGCCTCAACCCCTCAATAGATCAAAGAAGATACAACAAAGAAAAAGACAGTATTTGAAAAAGACTCATTTCCTGCCTCCAAATACCAAGTTTTAATCTTGACTTTGCCACTGTTCAGCTGTGTGACATTAAGGAAATATATTTACCTCTCTGAGCTCCAGCTTACACATGTGGAAACTTGGGGACACTAATCTCAGTCTGTGTGGTCTTTAATAGGAATAGTTTGAGCATAACCCACTTTATAATGATGAAGTATTTAAGACAGAGGAGTGGGGAGGGAAGAAGAAAAAGGAAAAACAGAGATCTACATGGTAACTCTGTCATGTATTTAAAAGGAACACCAGATTTGCAGTTTCATGTACGATCATATTTTTAACTATACTGTTGTGGGCCTGTCCTTGCCTCGGCGTGGCCCACATTGTCCTACGCTCCACTCCGTGCCTGGTGCGATAGACCTTTCCTGTCCTCCTTGGAGGCTTCCTTGGGCTGGAAATCTCTTTCACTCTGTCATTTTGTGGCTTCTGCTGCTCTAGAATTTGTTTAGAGTCATTTTTTACAGGTAGGGAGGAGAGCTTCTCGAAGTGCCTCCTTCTAATCCACCATCTTGCCTCTCTTTTCAAAACCTTTTATGCTCTACCATGTTACTTCAAGCCTTCCTTAACCTCAAGGAATTTATTATTCAATATTTTTCTATGAATAGTACTGTGCAGTTTAAAAATTGTTTTTGTATACATTATTTTGACATTTGAATGTGTCCATGATGTTAGAGGGGATTCTGCCTCCACAAATACAGGAGGCCCATTCATATTTCCTTATCTCATGAAATTCTTGAGACTGTCCTTTCAAAAATCCTTCATGATGGATCAGGCCAGTGTAGATGAAGCTTTCTATTAAGTCTTCATAAAGACCAGTGCTGCCTTAGGCTACTGACTTATTTATTATCATTCCTGTTATATGCGTGACTCATTTTCTTCTCTCTCTCTCTCTCTCTCTCTCTCTCTCTCTCTCTCTCTCTCTCTCTCTCTCTCTTTCTCTCTCTCTCTCTCTCTATATATATATAATATATACACATATATAACACATAAACACATGCATATATATACATATAAACACATACAATACATATACACATATTTGTATATATGTATGAGACATATCTATATATGTAGGTATATGTAGCTTTTATATTTAACATCACAATTTGAATGAACATCATTAAATTATGCTGTCTCCTACGTATAATATCATGTATAATGATGGAAAAAATGATTTAGTTATATCAAATAAACATTTCATAAGTGTCTACTATGTGCCAGGAATCGTGCTAGGTCTTGAAGACAGAAAGGAAAAAACAAACTTCCTAAAGTTAAGGAACTTATTGAACCAAAGGTAAATAGACCTTATCAGGGCTATGGCATTCCCTGAGCACTATGCATTCTTTATGTCCTTTGAATCATCTGCATTTAAAGTCTTCTGAGAACACAGAATTTCATCCCTAGTAGAATCATAACACTTTAACAGAGGGACTTTGATGACAGGATTACGGTATCCTTTACTCTGTTTTCCATTGCAATATCCTGTTTATAATGGGTTGCAACCCATTCACACCTATTGTATGTCTTTCCATTATCCTTCAGTGGATATTCACTTTTAATCACTGACTGTAGGCTACCATGTCTCCTAGCAAAGAAGATATTTGAAATACAGGCTTTTATTTCATAGAGAAGCATAAGGTCACTAAAATAACTGTCGTTTCCTAAGGATAATTAAGCTTCATTTCTTATCTTTTTCTGTTAAATTCTGGATTTAGGATTAAATTGTGATTAATAATATAATAATTATAATATATAATATAATAAAATAATATAATAATAAATGATTAAATTCTGGACCATGGTTTAGACACATGTGCACACATGCACAGCACACACAGAATTTTCTTGTTCATCTATCTGCATTTCTTAGTGTAGGCAACTGGATAAACGTTTATTCCTCTTTATGGAAAGGTAGGCCAAACTCTTTTGATAAGTACGGTTGCCATCCAGGAGGCTCTATAGCAGTCAAGGATTGGATTCATTCAGCACAATGTCAACTACAAGCAGAAGTATGCGGGAGAACCAATCATATTTGACTTGTACTCTGTGCTGGACTGCTTCCATGATGGTGCTAAACATAGCTGTCCTTATTTTATACTTTTCCTGATATTAGTTACCAGATGGGCATGAAATAAAGTTATTTATGGTACTTCAAAAAAAATTAAACTGTTGTGGAATTACTAGTCTTATTATATAAATTAAAAATAAAATAAATAAATGCAAAAATTCAAAATTTTAAAAAATACTTTAAGAGAGCAGTTCTTAACCATTTTTGTGTTGTGAACTCCTTTGGCAGTCTGGTGACAACCAAGAAACAGAATTTCATCTCAGGATAATGTTTTTAAATACATATATTCAATGCATAGGATTAGAAAAGTAAGCTAATTATATTGAAATCCAGACATCAAAATTAAAATAAAAGGTTCAGAGATCCCAGATTAAGAAGTTCTTCTTCAAAAGAAAGCTCTTCCTCCCCCTCCATGATCCCAGTACTTCCATGCCTCAGCATCTATCCTAGATGAGATTCCAGAGGAAGCCAGTGGAGAGTATGGAAAAGCATTAGATCTGGTGTCAGGGATTGGATTTGGTTGCTTATTAGCTCTATTACCTTTAAGAGAATTATTCATGTTCTCTGAGCCTCAGTTTCTTGGCCTGTGCATGCCATAGGGGAAAGAACTCTAGATGTAGAGTCAAAAGATCTTATCCAAGTCCCATTCTGTTACTCTTTTGCTCTGCGATGCTAGGTAAGTCACTTTTCTTCTCTGGGGCTCAGTTTCCTCTTCCATATGATGAAGATATGAGGCTAGATAACCTTGTGATCTCTCCCAGGTCCAGATGGGTCCCATGACTCTACAATGAGATAGTACTTTCTCCCTCACGGAATAATATTTGTAACTGTCTAGTACTAGGAACACAAAAACCCTAAAGCACCCATCCTAGTAGTGAAAGCTACCCCTCTTGTGATAAAGCTCCCAACTCTTATCCAAGTTGGCCTAGAAAATGGCAGGAAGGAGAGCATCTCAGACTCTAAGCTCCCAGGGCCCCTAACTGCTTAGGGAATCCCACAGAAAAGGTGGACATCACTGTCACATTTGACTGGTCCTCCTCTCTACAGCCCACCCAACCTCAATAACAAAGAGATTCCTCCACTAATGGGTTCTTATGACATCATTCCTCAAGACCCACATCATCACAAGTTCCCTGAGTCACAAACCACTTATCTTGGCATGATAACCACCAAGAACATTGACCTAAGAACTCTGAGTACTTGTAATTTCATCCACCTCAGTCCACCTGACCGAGAGCACATAGCCCTTCCATGTCAGCTCCCCTCCAATATGAGACAGCAAATGCGAGTGCTTTTCAAGCCACAACGTGCAATCTCAGTGCTAATTATTATTACAAGCATGAGTGACATTAAGAACACAACTCAGTAACAAGTTGTTGTGTTTTCAGGGCTTTCAGGGAGTCACCTGAGGCCCAACCCACTTCCTAGTATTGGCCTTCCTGGATTAGTGAGTCTGTCCTCTGAACCTAAGGAGACTTGCAGAGGTCAAACAGAGTATGTGGCATGTAAAGAGATAGGATGAGGAGCTCCTTGAGTACAGAGGCTACTTCATCTTTACCTATTATAGACCTGGCACATGAACAGCTCCTTAGAAAGTGTAGATCGATCGATTGACACAGACTCAGAAACCAATTAACTTCTGGAGAGAAGAGGTGATGATGATGATGATGATGATGAAGATTGTGATTTCCAATTCCTTTGCTAAGCATAATGTCTGACACATACCAGCTTCTTAATAAACTGTATTAACTGGCTTCACAGAATCTCTAAGTCAGAAGGGTCCTCAGAGACCATCTCATCTTACTTTACCTGAAAGTAATCTCCACTACCATAGCACAATCTCATCCTGAGTCTTCTCTTCTCAAAAATCAATCCCCCTAGCTCCTTCCACTGTACAGATGGTATGAACCTGAGGCCATTTCCTATCTTGGTGGCTCTCATGAGAGTGGTAATGGACATGCCCAAGGTTCTGTGCCATGACTTCAATGTGTACCTTTGATATTCTAGGTGCAACCTGCTTCCCAATATCAGTATTTGGCTGATCGATAGACAAGAAGATAAAAAACTGATCAATGATGGTTTTAGGGAAATGATAAGGGAAATTTTAGTTAGTCTTCTTGCTGCTAAAAACCTGTGTACATCTTGAACAGTGTACACCTTGGTGCTTCAGCCAGTAACCCCCAGCTCGTACTTATTTATGTTTTAGAAATGTCAGCAGCGACGACCTCAGAATACACCCCAATTCATCTGGGCATCCACTGGCCTCACTTTCTCATCAATAATGCCTTAACAGACTCCTAAATTGCATCCATTGAGAAGCGGAAATGTGATTAATCATTTTCATGGGAAGCACTGTCATGAATGCTTGGATACCAGAGACCCTGAGCAATCAGGAACACCCGAGGACCCTCATCAACTGGAAATAAGACTAGACAGGCCAGGAGATACCAGTGCAAGTCTCTGCTCTGACACTTATGACATTTGTACAGGATGAGTCATGGCATTTCTCTGAGATTTGGTTCTCTCATGTGTAAGATTGTGATGATAATATTCTTTTACTCTCACCTGATTGGGTCATGTCAGGAGTGTTTTGCAAAACTGAAAATGCTACAGATATAGCTAAAATTTAAACTTCTTGAGGAGGGAGATTTATTTTAGCCTTCCTATCTGCACTGACTAGCATAGTACTGGCACATAGAAAAAGCTGCATAAATTCTGGCTTGCTTGATTACATAAATGGGAATACTTTTTATTATTATAAATTATTCCTCCTATGAGATATTAAAAATCAGTCAAGAGAATATAAAATCATACAACAAAAAAGTCTTACATATGCTGAACCAATTAAACAAACAAACAGCATGCAATTATTAATTGCCTTCCTTTGCCAGACAGACCCTGTGCTAGTCATTGGGGATGTCAAAACAAAGTGAGGTAATCCCTGCCTTCAAGGAACTTACCTTCTACTGAAATCATAGCCAGAGCTAAGACAGCACATTGAGGTCAGTTAAGCCAACTCCACCATTTTACAAAGGAGGAAAGGGAGAGGAAGAGATATGTCCAGGCTCACTGAGTGAGTTAGCAGCTAAGCCACAACTTCCTCACTCCTAGACTAATGCTCTTCCTTGTTAGAAGTGTAGCTGGATTGGAGAATGCTTAATGATTTTTTTAGTTTCACATGTTTCTCCTCCAATATCCACAAGGGCACCAGTTAAACTGAGTCCATCCATCACTGTTTACAAGGTGGAGATGAGGGGACTTATGTGCAGGTTTCTAGGAATATTTCCAATTACTGTTGGTATGCAGTGCACATATATTATGCAGATTGAACTACCTCCTACCAATACTTGTGTCTTCTTTTGGGGAGTGAATGCAAATATAATGACTGGATCTTAATTGCTGCTGTCAGGCTCTGATATCAGATTTATTGTTGGTGAATTTTGAAACCTTCATTAGTAGTTAGAAAAATGGTCCCAGTTTCCCATCCCCTCCCAGAATAGATGGTGAGGGGAGCAAATGTTTTATGATCATGATTACATGACTTTGTTTTGAGGTTCAGAAATGGGTATATGGATTTAGCAGGTAACATTCCAAATGAAGTCCATGATCATCTCTTGATCTCAGTGTACAGGACTGGATTGGTTTAGCTTGGGGAAAAGGCTTATGAGATATGTAATAAAAAAAAAAATTTGCCATGAAAAGGAATTGGGAACTTTTTCGGTATTTCATGGATACTTCTGTGGATACCTGCTGTCTGTATCAATGAAATAAAAGTTCACCAAGGGCAAGAACTCTTTCAATTTTGTCTTTGTATCCCCAGGGGCAAGTAAATTGCTTAGTAAATTCTGGTTCATTTGTAGAAACACATCTGTTTATATGCTGAATGGTGCCAGTCTTAGATGGGCCACCAATGATCAACAGGGCTGGAGAATACCACTAGCCACAAGGCAGACAGAACATCAGACCTGATTCCAAAGTGCACTTCTGGGAAGTCTTATCTCTCTACAATCCTTTCCTTAGTGAGTTTGCTGTTGCTGTTGCTTTGAACATTACCTTCACTCTCCTAGCCAAGAATCATCAATGGATCCTACTTGCTTCTAGGGTAAAATGGAACTTGTGTTTGTCACTTAACTCCACATATAATCTAGCTCCCAATTTACCTTTCCAGGTTTCTTATAAATTATATCCTCTCACACAGTCTAAGTTGCAACCAAATTGGCATACTTGCATTCCCCAAACAAAGCACTGCATCTCTGTACCTCTGTGGAAGGGTCCCATATGACTGGAATTCACATTCTCTTCATCATCACCTCTTAAATTCCTGAGCTTCCTTCAAGATCCAGGACAGGAATGACCTCCTATGACAAGCCTTTACTGCTATGATGGTCAGTGCTCTCTTTCTCCCTTTTAAATCATCACATATATACTTACCTGTTTATGTCTTCTACCTCTATAAGGGGCAGCACAGGAAATAGAGTGCTGACCCTGGAGTCAGGAAGATCTGAATGCAAAGCCAACCTCAGAAACTTTCTAGCCATACTACCTTAGGCAAATCACTCAGCCTCTGCTTGCTTCCATTTCCTCATCTGTAAAATGAAGCTAATAGTATTAGAAACTACCTTCTAGGGTGTTGTGAGTTCAAATGACATACTAATTGTAAAGGATTTTACCCATTTCCTGGCACCTAGTAGGCATTATGGAAAACTTGGCTATTATTTTTATCTTCCATTACACTGAGTTTCTGGAATGGAGAGTCTGTTCTTGTCTTTCCTTTCAATCCTCCAGGCTTAGTACAGTGTCTGCCTAGAATAAATTCTTATTGAATGACTGCCTGACTTAGGTCTTAAGCATAATCTGATTCCAAGATATGTTTCTTTACATACCCTATGTTCTCTCCAAATTCATCCCATCATTACCTACCTCCACATGTCTGGCCAAACCATCCCTTCCAGGAATGCTTTACCTTCTGATATCTACTTGCACCACACCTTTCCCTTTCTTCAAGAGAGGTGGCGCTTCCTCCATGAATCAGTCCCTGTATCCCTCTAACTGATGAGAATCTCTCAGACTCTTTCAATTGAGCAAACACTTGGCAAGCACCTTCCTGGGTAAGACACTGCTCAAGGTGCTGAAAAATAAAAAGGCAAAACAAGGGGGAGAAAATACGTAGTCTTTCCAGGGGCTTCCTTTTAATTTGGGGGCACAAGTGCACTCTAACACCCTGTGATGTTCTAGATGCAAAAACTCACGCCAACAGCATAGATCTCACCCTATCCATATGTGCCCATTCTTGTCTGTTCCCTCTTATAAATTCGCTGCAGGGGGGTGATCAAAAGCCCCAGGGGCAGGGAAGGATATGTCTATGTTCTTCTTTAGCCCTCAGGTTCCCTAATATCCCACCCACCCCTTTCTTCTACCAGCTCATGCCCATTACCATTTCTAAGAAGAGTGTATTAAGATTCTAATTTAAAAAAAAATTAATTCCATCTCCCTTGTATGAATGTGCACATTTTCAGATATTTAGGGGGTATTATTAAAATTATATTTTTAATTCATAGAAACTATTTTCTGATTGATTTGCCCATTCATATTAATTTCCTCAAAATAGTCCAGGAACTTTTTAATTCTGTGCCATCTAGAAATAGACGCTGTTCAAGACTCTTTTTTTGCATGTGATTTATTGGGGTTCAGCCTATTGAAAATTTAAAGATTTCAGAAGTTTGGGGGGGATTAGATCTTAAGTGGAGCTGGAGGACTTTCTGTAGCCCACCAGTAATCCTGGCAACATAGACCTGCATTGTGCATCTCTCAAGGGCTGATCCAGGAGGAGGAGAAGGAAGCTATTGATGGGGGGTTTGGCGGGGGGGGGCACATTTCAACTCAATGTAAAGAAGATTCCTAATACCCAAAGACAGGCACAAAGGCGATGGGCCATTCTGCCTTCAGGGGTACTGAACTGGCCTCTCCTGGAGCTTCTTCAGGAAAGGTTGGATGATTATTTGTCAGTGATGTTGCACAGGGGTTTTGTGTTAATGTTCCAGGTGAACTAGATCACTTCTGGAGTTCCTTCTGAGTCTCTGAGTCAGTGATTTCAGATCATGGTCAGACTCCTCTGTTAGACGGATGGTAACCTCCCTCTCCTCTAGCGTTGTGCATTTACACACACACATACACACACACACACAAGTACATCTGTAACATGTGCACGTATCTAGCTGCAGGTGTATGTCCCTCCTGGTTTCATATTCAAAAACTCATTCTTCACTCATCCCACAAAGGGATTCTTACTGTGGATTCTCTCTAATACAATCATTTCTCCAGATGATGGCTGCAATTTACCAAAGATGCTGAAATAATCTGTTGAAAAGATGTTTTAATTTCCAGGTGCACAGTGGAGGATATGGTTTAAAAGTTGAAATGTAGAAGACTTGGAGGGATTAATGAACATCAGGTTCATACACATCTCCTGGTCTAGAAAATAGAAAACAAGTAAGACATGAGCAATAAGATATCTTAGGTAACATAAGCCATAGAATGTCAAGAGACCTGTGGATTTGGCCAGATGGTTCTCCCACTCCCCAAGAAAATATTCCATGCCCATTTTTCAGGGCCCAGGCCAAATCTCAAATGCTCTCATGCTGGAGGTGAAAAACTCAAAAGACCTGGGTTCAAATCCTAACTCTGATACTTACCTCCTATCTACTTTGTTATATACAGATAGATAGATGCATATGTAGGTATTATATACACCTCATTATTTATATCCTGTCTCCCCACTTCAGTGGAATATAAGCTCTTTGAGATCAGAGACTTTTTTCAATTTTTTATACCTATTGCTTATCACAGATCACAGTGTCTGGTCCATAAAATTTTGAATTCCAAATTCTCCCCTTCCCTTCCTCTTTATTGAGAAGACAAGCAACTTGATAAAGATTATACATGTACAGTCATGCAAAATGTATTTCCATATTAGTCATGTTGTGAAAGAAAACATAGACCAATATGTATCTGATTCTGGATCCTTATTTTTTCACTCTTCAATCAGAATATGGGTAGCCTCCTTAAGGAGCAGGCATCTGGAATCAGCTGAGCGTTGCATCATCAGAGTTCTTTAGTTTTTCAAAGTTGTTTGTATTGAGATTTGGTTGAGTGATGGGTCCTGAGACCTCGGGGCAATCACTTGCCCTTGCTTCAAATCCTCTTCCATGTAGATATAGCCAGAAAGAGATCGTTATAGGGGCTCAGGAGCTCTTGAAGGATTACTTTTGGGGTCCCTCAAATCCCCTCTCCTCCTTCCCTGGGAGAGTTCAATATCAGAACGAGGAAGCCCTTGGGTGACAAAAGCTAAGGGACTGGCACTGGTAGTGAAGGCTCTCAGGACTGACCTCAGGGCCTTTCCTGAAAGCTGGTTGGGTAAAGGAAGAGGTTGGGAGGAGAGTCCAAGGACACTGGAGACTTTTTACATAAGGGTATTATGCAACTAGGGCCAGGACCACAAAGGGAGAGGCAGTACTTACCCAAGATAAAGGTATCATTCATGAATCCCAATGGGAGCAATTGCCAGCCATTAACCAAATCCATCCCTAGAATCTCAGTGCCTGGAGTAAATTCAGTTAACTTGTGGGAAAGTGGGGTGAGTTTTTAAAGTATATCCTATGTGGTCTGTAATTGAGGCAAAGAGAATGATTGTGAAAAAAAAATGGAATTTGCCAAAGAACAATGAGATTTTTTTTACATTGATTCTATCTTTATTTTTCCTCTATACTTTTTTCACTGAGTGATAGCATCAGCTCCCTTTGATTCATTTATCACCTCCATGCAAATGACTCTCAGATCTACTTGTTCTTTCTTAACTTCTCTCTTGACCTCCAGTCTCACATCTCCAACTAATGTTTAAACATCTCAGATTGCATGGCTTGTAGACATCTTAAACTCAACATATCCAAAATAAAATTGATTATCTTTCCTCCTGTACTTACCTCTTTTCTAAATTTTCTATTATTATCAAAGATAACACTATCCTTCATCAGCTCCTCATCTCTCACCCTCCCATATCCAATCAATGGTCAAGTTCTATCATTTTTGCTTTTATAACGTCTTTTGTACATGTCCTCTTCTCTCTGCTGACACTGCTAGTACTGTGGTGTAGACCCTCATCATCTCATGCTTGGACCATTGCAGTATCCTACTGGCTGGTCTCCTTACCACAAGTGTCTCTCCACTCCAATCCATCCTCCACTCAGTTGTCAAATTATTTTCCCAAAACACAAGGTTGACTCTATCCCTCTAGTCAATTAAAATACAAGTGACTTCCTATTGCCTTTAGGATCGAATGTAAGATCCTCTTTTTTGACTTTCAAAGCCCTTCTAAACCTGGTCCCTTATTCATTTTTCCATTCATCTTACACTTTATTCCCCTCTGCATATTCTGCAATCAGCAACATAAATTTCCTTGCAAAAGACACCCCATCTCCTGACTCCTGCATTTTCACTGACCGTTACTCCTTCTAGGAATGCTTTCTCTCCTCATTTCTGCTCTTAAATCTCAGCTAAAATCCCACCTTTTAAAATAAGCATTTCCAAGTCTCCCTTATTCTGAGAAAACCCCTCTGTGATCACCCCCAGTTTGGCATATCTCTGTTTACCTATCATGATGGTATCACACGCTATCTCTGATTAGATTGTGAGCTCCTTGAAATCAGAGATGGGTTATAATGATAACAATAATGATGATAATGTGGTTATTATATTGTTATTAGGTTGTATTCCCAGGGCTTAACCTAGCTTGGCACACAGTAGATGCTTAATAAGTGCTAGCTGAATGAGTCACCTCATTGTGACTTTATTTCTTCTTAAAATGGGATTAATGATATGTGACTTGATTCATCCCAATAGAGATGTTTTTGAGGGATAAATTTGTTTATTTTAGTCTTCCACATTCATTTCTACAAGATTTTGAGTTCCAAATTTTCTCCCCATCTCCCCCTCCCCTCACCCCAAAATGGTGCGCATTTTGATTGCCCCTCCCCAAGTCTGCCCTCCCCTCTTTCACTCCTTGCCCTTTCTATCCCCCCCTCACTCTCTTGTAGGGCAACACAGATTTCTGTACCCCACTACCTATACATCTTATTTTCCAGTTGCATATAAAAAAAATTTAACATTAGTTTTTAAAACTTTGAGTTCCAAATTCTCTCCTTTCTTCCCTCCCCACCTACTCTCATTGAGAAGACAAGCAATTCAATATAAGTGATATGTGTGTAGTCATGCGTAACATTTCCATAATAGTCATGTGGTGAAAGACTAACTATATTTCCCTCCATCCTATCCTGCCGATTTATTCTACACTCTCCTTTGACCCTGTCTCTTTCCAAAAGTGCAATGAGCTATTTTTCAAAGTACTAAAAATATTCCCAGAGTCAAATGATGCTCCAGGGAAGCTGATGAGTGTCTTCTCACTAGATGTTCTCTAGTAGAGGAAAGGTGTCCACTTGCCAAGAATGGGGTTCTTTGTGTGTGTGTGTGTGTGTGTGTGTGTGTGTGTGTGTGTGTGTGTGTGTGTGTGCAGTAGATGCCCCTTCGTAGGACGCCTTACAATGGCCATCTTGTGAATGTTATGGACACATCATAGTAGTTTTTAACTGCATAAAATTATGAAGGAAATAAATTATTTTAATATATAGACATCTATCTCTATCTGTCTATATGCACATTTATCAGTCTGCATCTCTAACTAATTAAAAGGAATTTCTAAACCCAGATTAATAACCACTGCTATTCAGTATTTTACTGTTGAGGTTTGGGTTATAACAAACACCCTGTGATGGCTCTTCCAATTCTATCATTCTGGGACTCTAATACTTTAGGTTGAATCGAATCTAATCTATGATTAACATTATGATGGGAGAGGTCTTCTAAGATTTCTTCAAGCTATATTTTGTCTGACTGCCACCTCTTTTCCTCTTCTTTGAGATGCGCATGTTGGACTCATCTGCTGGAGTCACAAGGTGACTCATTAATTGTTCAACACACCCCAGCTTTCCCTGTTGCCCTCAAAGACACCTCCCTTCCTCACGGCAGAGAAAAATTTTTTTTATTTTTTTTTATTTTTTTATAAATTTATTTATTTAACTTTTTACATTCATTTTCACAAAATTTTGGGTTCCAAATTTTCTCCCCATTTAACCCCTCCTCCCACCCCAATACACTGAGCATTCTAATTTTCCCTATCACTAATCTGCCCTCTCTTCTATCAGCCCTCCCTTCTCTTGTCCCCATCTTCTCTTTTGTCCTGTAGGGCCAGATGACTTTCTATTCCCCATTAACTGTATTTCTTATTTCCTAGTAGCAACAACAATACTACAGTTGTTCCTAAAATTTTGAGTTCCAGATTTTCCCCATCCCTCCCTCCCCTCCCATTCTCTTTGGGAAGGCAGGCAATTCAATATAGGCCCTATCTGTGTAGTTTTGCAAATGACTTCCATGATAGTCGTGTTGTGTAAGACTAACTGTATTTCCCTCCATCCGATCCTGCCCCCCACTGCTTCTGTTCTCTCTTTTGATCCTGTCCCTCCCCAAGAATGTTGACTTCAAATTGCTCCCTCCTCCCATTGCCCTCCCTTCCATCATGCCCCCCACCCTGCTTGTCTCCTTCTCCCCCACTTTCCTGTGTTGTAAGATAGGTTTTCATACCAAAATGAGTGTGCATTTTATTCCTTCCTTTAGTCAAATGTGATGAGGGTAAACTTCATGTTTTTTTCTCAGCTCTCCTCTTTTTCCCTCCACTAAAAAGTCTCCTGCCTGCCTCTCGAATGAGATATAATTTGCCCCATTCCATTTCACCCTCTCTCCTCCCACTACATTTCTCTCTCACAGTTTACCTTAATTTCTTTTAAGATATGGTCCCATCCTATTCAGTTCACTCTGTGCTCTCTGTCTCTGTATGTGCGTGCATTGTGTGTATGTGTGTGCATTGCATGTGTGTACATGTGTGCATGTGTGTGTGTGTATGTATGTGTGGTCCCACCAACTACCCAGATACTGAAAAGTTTTAAGAGTTACAAATATTGTCTTTCCATGTAGGAATGTAAACAGTTCACCTTTGGTAAGGCCCTTATGACTTCTATTTGCTGTTTACTTTTTCATGCTTCTTCTCATTCTTGTGTTTGAAAGTCAAATTTTCTTTTCAGCTCTGGTCTTTTCATCAAGAATGCTTGAAAGTCCTCTGTTTCATTGAAAGACCAGTTTTCCCCCTGAAGTATTATACTCAGTATTTCTGGGCAGGTGATTCTTGGTTTGAGTCCTAGTTCCTTTGACTTCTGGAATATCCTATTCCATGCCCTTCGATCCCTTAATGTAGAAGCTGCTAGATCTTGTGTTATCCTGATTGTATTTCCACAATACTGGAATTGTTTCTTTCTAGCTGCTTGCAATATTTTCTCCTTGACCTGAGAATTCTGAAATTTGGCCACAATGCTCCTAGGAGTTTATCTTTTTGGATCTCTTTCAGGTGGTGATCGATGGATTCTTTCAATACTTATTTTGCACTCTGGTTGTGGAATCTCAGGGCAGTTTTCCTCGATAATTTCATGGAAGATTATGTCTAGGCTCTTTTTTTGATCATGACTTTCAGGCAGTCCCATAATTTTTAAATTGTCTCTCCTGGATCTATTTTCCAGGTCAGTTGTTTTTCCAATGAGATATTTCACATTCTCTTCCATTTTTTCATTCTTTTGGTTTTGTTTTGTGATTTCTTGGTTTCTCATAAAGTCATTAGCCTCCATCTGTTCCATTCTAATTTTGAGAGAGCTATTATGTTCAGTGAGCTTTTGAACCTCTTTTTCCATTTGTCTAATTCTGCTTTTGAAAGCATTCTTCTCCTCATTGTCTTTTTGAACCTCTTTTGCCAATTGAGTGAGCCTATTTTTCAAGGTGTTATTTTCTTCAGCATTTTTTTGGGTCTCCTTTACCAAAGTATTGACCCGTTTTTCACGCTTTTCTTGCATCTCTCTCATTTCTCTTCCCAGTTTTTCCTCCACCTGTCTAACTTGACTTTCAAAATCCTTTTTGAGCTCTTCCATGGCCTGAGCCCACCGGACATCCACCTCGGATGTCTGGGATACAGAGGCCCCGACCTCCATGTCTTTCCCTGATGGTAAGAATTGTTCCTCGTCATCAGAAATGAAAGGCGGGAACACCTGTCCCCCAAGAAGGTAGCTTTCTATGGTCTTATTTTTCTTCCCTTTTCTGGGCATTTTCCCAGCCAGTTACTTGACTTCTGAGATTCCTCTCCACCCCCACCTAGATCTGCCCAGCTAGTGCTTGAGGTCTGAGATTCAAATGCTGCTCCCCAGCCTCAGGGCTTTCAGTGGCAGGCGCAGCTGCTATTCAATGTGAGCTTAAGTTCTGGTGCTCAGGTGGGGGCAGGGCCACTTCCCATGCTCAGTTCCCTGGGGGGGGGGTTATGCAGAGACCTTTGGTAATGGCCCTGAGTTCCTGCCTGCTCCAGGAGTGCCTGGCCGTTGCTGCCTCTGCCATTGCCTCTGCTGCTGCCTGCTGAGGGGGCCGAGTCACGGAGACACCCTGCTCCCCTCTCGGCCAGCCCAGTTGTCTCTCTCACTGACCTGGAGTGCCTGTGGGTGCAGGGACCTTCCCGGCTGCCGGAGGTTCTGTCCCTGAAGCCTGCTCAGATCTGCTCCTCTGGGGCCGCGCAGCCAGGGCAGCGCCAGGCTGGGCTCCACGTCTGGAGCATGAGGGACCCCTGGGGACGACTTTCCAGGGCTCTCTGGAATGGAAATCTCTTCCACTGTGGTTCTGCGTGGCTTGTACTCCTCCAGAAATTGTGGTGAGTTCTTTTTACAGGAAATTTATGGGCTGTGGGTTTGGAGCTAGCATACATGGGTCTTTCTACTCCGCCATCTTGGCTCCTACCCCCGAGAAATATTTTTAAAAAGAGGTTTTACTAGATACTATGTGACTCTAGGTCACTTAAGGCCTATAAGCCTCAGTTTCCACATCTGTAAAATGACACAGCTGGACAAATTGATTTTTCAAACATTTCCAGCTCAGAAGCTGAGGGCTTTCCTGGCTTTTCTCCTTTTAAGCATTTTGACTCAATGGCCCTTTCTTCCTTTCCAAAGCTTATTCACCAGGCTACTCTTCTAAGATTCAATCCCAATTTCACTCTACTAGAGTCAATTACTTCACTTTGGCCATGATGGCCTCCTGCCCTACTGGGAATCTGCTTCACCAGCATTTAACTCCAGGAACAGAAGCTCAAGCTTTGAGTTCACTCTACCAGAACTAGTCAATTCTCCTGGTCTTCAGAGCTTTTGCCCAACTGAGGCCAGACTCCTGGAATATCCAACAATATGATTTTGCCCCTTGGGAGGCTCTACCTGGCCCCTTGATGTGAGCAAGGTGGTCTGTGCTATCCCTGAGACCTTTTCTAACTCTTCTGGGGTTACAGCATGGCTTAGAGAGCCTGGCAAGTTGCAGACTCCCAGTCACTGCCAATGAGGACACAATCCATCGATGAATATTTATTAAACTTCTATGTGCCAGGATCTGGGCACAGAAATACTAAGGTGAAACTATCCCTGTCTTCAGAGGAATTACATTGTACTGGGGGATGGGTGAGGGGATCCTAATAACTCCAGGAATTAGAAAAGTGCTTATGTGGGAGATGAGGCTTGAGCTGAGCACTGAAGGAAGCCACATGTTCCTAGACCCAAAGGTGAGGCAGGGGAACCGTTTGTACAAAGATCTGGAGGTAGGAAATGCCATGTTGTTGTAAGGAACAACTCCGTAGGCTAGTTTGGAAAGCCAGGCAATGACCCCTTTTGGGTTATAGCTTCCTTTCATTTCTGACATTCTCCATTGGAATTGAGGACTTAGCCAGGTGGGGGAAAGTAGACATGCTATAGGTCCCTAAGGGTTCTACATGTTCTCAGGCATTTCCTGACCCCCGCAAATTCCAACCAAGGCAAGAATGCTTGGCCAAAGGTGAGTACCTATTCCTGTTGCACACTGGTTCACAAAGTACTTCCCTGACAACAACCATGTTCCATTATAAATGAGGAAACTGAGGCATGGGAAATACATACCCTCCCCAGATCAGATCACTAAATAGTTGTCAGAAGGGGGTTGGAGCTCAATTTTTTGGCCCCAAGAGTAGTATTCTGTCCATCATGGCAGGGCAGGCTATCCCTGTCCTCCATACTGCAAGTGTTTGGGCGAGAAGGAATGTAAATGGTCACATAGGGTTCTGGATATGAAAGTATACAAACCACTGAAACAGAGACTTTTTTTAAAATGGAATCACAGGCTTTCTCTACCCAGATTTCACAAGAACCTTTGGGAAATAAAAAGTGAAGTTCTTTTGGGATAACTAGGGGAAAGCAGTCCAACAAGTAACTGAGGCTGATGGCAGCAGTTGCTCACCTGGGGAACAAGGCAGGGGTGGGACCAGGCCTAGTCCTGGGCAGCTGGCTATGGAGGTGCAGGAAGGGAGGTGTGTGATTGGAAGAAGTAGTTGAGATTTGGAGCTAAAAGAGACCAGGGGACAACCCAGTCCAAACCCTTTACTTTAAAGAAGAGAAAATGGAAGAGATTTGCCAGGTAACTAAATCAGGATTTTGACTTAAGTTTTTTGCCTCTGAATGCATTGTTCTCACCCAACCAAAGGACATCCCAGTCCCACTCCTATCTTGAGCCATGTCTCTCTTCATGATGAAGGCACAACACGTGCCTAGGGGAACCTTACTGGGCACAGTATAGAGAATATGACTGCTTGGGGATGGTTGGAACACCACTGGTAATTCTGATTATTGTGAACACTCAAGGTCATAGTCTTAGCACCTGTGTGATCCTTGGGAGCCTTTTCAGTTCTCTAGACCTCAGTTTTCTCACCTGTAAAATAAATGCACAAATTCAGGTGAAAGGGTTTCCTTCCAGCTCCCAATATATGATCCTAAGTCATTTCATCATCTTGGGGTTCACGTTTTTGTTCGGTACCATAAGGGGTTGGACCACAGGGAATTTGAGGCCCTAGAACAATGCAACTAAAAGTCAGTCCTGGATGGGGATCTGCTACAACTGAGAAGGCCCAGCTGGCTCAGATGTTTTGAAAATGGGCCTTTGGAACCACCTTTTTGATCCTTGTCCCTAGCCCTGCTCAGTAAGCCCCAGGCCTTCTAAACACAAGGAGAATCCTCTATTATTTAGAGTAGCAGAAAGAATTTGGGACAGACATCATCTGCCAGCCCCCTCCAACCTATCTTACAGATAGGAAAATTGAGATCCAGTGAGGAGAAATGTCCACCCCTACCTCAACCAAGGCCTTTAAGTAAGTGAACTCTCAAGTCTGATAAATAGAAAATCCATTTCTTTCACATGGTCAGTGCTGGTTAATTGCCATTACTGTTGGCTTTGCCCCACCACACACACACACACACACACACACACACACACACACTCAAACATCTGATTACTGGCTTAAGAAATTCTCAATGAGTAGTGTGTCTCTTGACCAATAAAAATTAGCACTAATTAACAGTCATAGAGGGTAGTCAGAAGATCGAGAAGCTAAATGATGTGCCCAGGGTCACATAGCCAGTATAGGTCAGAGGTTGGACTTGAACTCAAGTTTTTCTGATGGAAGCCCACTCTCTTTTCACAACTAATGCTGTCTTTAAAAGATTCCCTGTGTTATAGATGGGGAAACTAAGACCCAATGAAGACAAGTAATTTAAGTCAGCCCTGGCTCTAGTGCAGGTTCTCAACCCTTCACCCCTGGACCATTACAGTTGCCTGTTGGTGGGTCCACCTGACTCAAGTTCACTGCATTCTACTCCATCCTCCACTCAGTTGTCAAAGGGAGTTACCTAAAATGTAGCTCTACCATGTTATCTCTGCCCTTCCCTCACTCAATAAAATTCAGTGACTCCCTAGTATTTCCAGGATCAAACATAATAGGTCCTATTTGTTCGTAGCATAGCCTCTTTCCATTTTTTAGTTTCTTATACTCTACCCCTCTTCATATTCTATGAGCCAGCAACACTAGCCTTCCTGCTATGCCTTGAATAGTTCACCTCATCTCCAGACACCATGCCTTTTCACTGATCATTTCCAGTCCAAGGAAGAATTTTTCTCATCAGCTCAACCTCCTGAATTGTCCAACTTCCTTCATGACTCAGCTTAAACTCTACCTTCAGCAAGAGACAGAACTAATGGTTAAAAAAAGCCCCACCCCTTGTGTCTTCCATTAGAATGTGGGATCTTTCAGCCCCTGAGTTGGGTTTTTTTCTTTGATTTCATTTCAAATGCTGGAGTTTAAATAAGTGGTTGTTGACCGACTGACCTGCTCAATCAAATGTATTTTTGTATGCAAATATAGTCCTAGTACTTGAACCAGAGAATGGAAAAACACTAGAATTGTAGATTAATATTGTTCATGAGTGTTCACCTAAAAATTTAAATATAATCTTGGGGAAAAAACTACAGAAACTTATCCTCCTCCCTCCCCTCCTTAAAAATAAGCCCAAATCTTTCTTATGTGCAAGTTGGAATAATAACTAGCCATGCAAAGATGACTAGGCATTAGGAAAACAATTAACATAATTTTATTAACTCATGCAAAACAGTATGGTTATCTCAACAGGAGAAAAACCACCTTTAACAAAGTATGACACATGCTTAAAAATCTCACAAGTGTAGGTCTAGGATAACAAAGACAATTTTTAGTGATGACATCTTGCTCTAAGATCGAGACCTGTTGTTATATTTCAATGGTAAGTACTAGCAGCTTTCCCCAAAAAAATTGCAGCGGCAAAGCAAGGCTATCCCACCTCTTTTTTTTTTTTTTGATATATTCTAGAGATACTGGTAATTGCAACAAGAGAAAGAAATTAAGGAAAGAGGAGACAAAATGATCCCATTTTCTGATGACATAATTTACTTTGAAAATCTTAGGGAATCAGCAGAGAATCTAATGGAGACAATTAATAGCTTAAGTGAGGTAGAAGGCTACTTGTCTTTTATGAAGGCAATGGCATTTCTATATAACAATAAAACGAAATCTAGTACTGAATCATAGCATTCAGAATAACTACAGAATGCATAAAATACATAGGAGTCATTCTACAGAGACCCACTCACAACCTCTATAGACACAATTACAAAATTTTCTTTAAAGAAATAAGAACCAATGTTAGTAATTAGAGGCATATTTCTTGTTTATTAACAAGCCATTCCAACAGAATAAAAAGCAGAATTCATCTAACATAAATGAGCAGATTTAGTGCTATCAGTCTAGAAAGATGGTACTTTCCAGACCCCCCAAAATTATTAAAAATCAAATGAAAATAATTAATAAATACGGACTGAGGGTTGGGGACTTTCTGCTCCAGACTTCAAACCTGATCATAGTGCATTACTCATCAAGTTAGTACTTTTTAATAGTAAAATAGATAAAATGGGTAATATTCATTCTCTTTTATAAAACAACTTAAGGTTTGCAAAGAGTTGTATGTATGTTATCTCACTGAATTCTCGCTGCAACCCTGTAAGGCAGATGCTGTTAGAATCCCCATTTTATAGAGGAGGTTACTGGGGCTAGGAGTTTAAGTGACAGGGTCACATAGGTTTTAAGTTTCTGAGAAGTTTAAACTCAGATCTTCCCAACTCTGACACCAGTACTATTACCCACTTTGCCACCTAGTAGAAAAGGAAGAATCAGAAATACGTAAATTCAATAACCCAGGGTTGATAAAATTCATAATATGTTGTCTACCTAAGAAAATCCTATTAGACAATAATTGCTGGGCAAAATGGAATGCAATCTGGCAGAAATTAGGTTTAGACCAATGTCTTACAATATATACCACAGAAAACTCAAAATGGATGTTACCTGAATATGAAGGATTAGTATTAAATATTAATATTATTGAATATTAAGATTTACTACTTATTAATATTACTACTAAAATATTTATGGGAACATGATTAAGTACCTTTCCAGCAATGGTGAGGGGGGTAAACTGTAAGCCAAAAAGATTTAAAAGGGGGAAAATCTGTATTAAATATCTCTGATGAAGGATTGATTATCAAGATATATAAGCAACCAATAAGGTGTATGATTAATTCCATAATTGGTCAAATCATGTGAATATGTTTTTTTTTTCAAAAAAGAATTGAAAACTTTTAACAACTATGCCAAATGATCATCTAAATCACTAAAAATAAGGGACTTGCAAATCAAATATATTCTAAGGTTTTTATATCACAACCAGTAAATTGACACCAGCAAGGATAGACAATGTTGGAAGGCTAGTGGAAACATGAGCACACTAACTCACTATTCTTGGGGCAGCGAACTTGTCAGATTTTCTGTAAAGTAATTTGGAATTGTGTGAAGCCTATAATGAAATGTCCCTACCCTTTGAACCAAAGATCCCACTGCTAAAAACATATTTCCTATGAGGTCAGTTCCAAAATTAATGCCCCAAAATATGAATAGGCACATTTTTGGTAGGAAACAAAAAAATTGAAATAGAATGAAAAAAGTATTTTAAAAATGCTTATTATGTGACCAGAATTGTGCAAGGTCCTGAGGATACACGTAGAAAAATAAAGCTGTCTCTACTTTCAAAAAGCTCCCATTATAGTTGGGAGCTCTATAGTGAAGGAGAAGGTCCAGGAGTCCTTAGGGTTCAACAACAAGGGTGTAAGCAATGGGTGTGAGCATCTAGGTCCATCCCTCAGACAGGCGACCTTAACCCTTAGGAGGGGGAGATCTTCCTAGAATCTAAGCAGGAAGTAGTGTTGAGTATGTCTTGAGTGTTGAAGAAAAGGATCCTGAATGACTAGAGGGTGAGAATCTGCATGACTTAGCATTCAAATTGGGGCTGCAGGAGGAAGGCGCAACATTCTCCAAGGGACACTTTCTCATGTCCAATGCTAGAAATGCCAATGTTTTACGAAGCTATGACTTCAGCTGTATGCATACTTGTCATCTACATAAGTCATTGCTTCCCGGAAAGACCTATTTGCATCATATATGCAAACGTGTTTTGATCTAAAGGTGTTTTGAAGTATGTACAGATGCAAACTAAGAATCTGTTTATCTTTGTAGAAAATATAACATTCATCTTAAATATGATTGGTCTTTATGTTTGAATACTATGATGTAACTTAGAAAATACTGTAAAAATGAAAAAAGCAAGCTGTTGGTCAATATATAAGTACATATGCATATGTATATGTAGGTCTATATAAATATATACACAAATTTGTATGTATGCCTATGTGTGTATATGTATGTGCCTATGTATATGCGTATGTGTATGTGTATGTATGTTTGTGTTTGTATCTGTGTGTGTATATATAATGAATTACAATGTCCAGGATGTGAAGATGGGAGGGTTGGAAGTGCCTGGACTCTATGCCTATACAGGAACTTTCCAAACCAGTGAAATCTTGAAGCTTTCTTAGGAATTAAAGGCTTAATAACCATGGACATTGTGAGAAATGAGAATCCCAGTCAGGAAGGGAACTGGCCAGAGTTCTTCCCACCAGGGCTATCTTCCTCTTATCTTTAGTCTGACACAGCTGTCCTTTGTCTTACTTCACTACAAGGCTCAGTGTTTTTATCAATGTGAACTTTCTTTTTTGTGTGTGTGTGTGTTTCTTTCTTTCTTTTTTTTTATTTTTTAATTAATTAATTTATTTATTTAACTTTTTACATTCATTTTCACAAATTTTTAGGTTCCAAATTTTCTCCCCTTTTATCCCCTACCCCCACCCCAATACCCCAAGCAATCTAATTTTCCCTATCTCCAATCTGCCCTCTCTTCTGTCATCCCTCCCTTCCCTTGTCTCCATCTTCTCTTTTCTCCTGTAGGGCCAGATGACTTTCTATTCCTCATTAACTGTATGTCTTCTTTCCTAGTTGCAACAACAATACTAAACAATTGTTCCTAAAACTTTGAGTTCCAAATTCTCCCCATCCCTCCCTTCCCACCCATTCCCTTTGGTACGGCAGGTAATTCAATATAGGCCATATCTGTGTAGCTTTGCAAATGACCTCCCTGACAGTCGTGTTGTGTAAGACTAACTGGATTGCCATCCTTCCTAACCTGCCCCTCATTGTTTCTCTTCTGTCTTTTGATCCTGTCCCTCCCCAAGTGTTGACTTTCAATTACTCCCTCCTCCCTTTGCCCTCCCTTCCATCATCCCCCACCCCCGCAATATCTCCTTCTCCCCCGCTTTCTTATACTGTAAGATAGGTTTTCATACCAAAATGAGTGTGCATTTCACTCCTTCATTTAGTCAAATGTGATGAGGGTAAACTTCTTGTTTGTTTGTTTGTTTTTTTTCCTCAGCTCTCCTCTTTTTCCCTCCACTAAAAAAATCTCCTACTTGCCTCTTAAATGACATATAGTTACCCCCTTCCATTTCCCCCTCTTTCCTCTCACTACATTTCTCTCTCACCATTTACCTTAATTTCTTTTAAGGTATGGTCCCATCCTATTCAGTTCAATCTGTGCTCTCTGTCTCTGTATGTGTGTGCATGCGTGTACATGTGTATGTGTGGTCCCACCAACTACCCAGATACTGAAAAGTTTTAAGAGTTAGAAATATTGTCTTTCCCTGTAGGGATGTGAACAGTTCATTTCTGGTAAGTCCCTTAATACTTCTCTTTGCTGTTTACTTTTTCATGCTTCTTCTCATTCTTGTGTTTGAAAGTCAAATTTTCTTTTCAGCTCTGGTCTTTTCATTAAGAATGATTGAAAGTCCTCTGTTTCATTGAAAGACCATATTTTCCCTTGAAGTATTATACTCAGTTTAGCTGGGTAGGTGATTCTTGGTTTGAGTCCTAGTTCCTTTGCCTTCTGGAATATCCTATTCCACGCCCTTCAATCCCTTAATGTAGAAGCTGCTAGATCTTGAGTTATCCTGATTGTATTTCCACGTACTGGAATTGTTTCTTTGTAACTGCTTGCAAGATTTTTTCCTTGAGCTGGGAGTTCTGGAATTTGGCCACAATGTTCCTAGGAGTTTCTCTTTTTGGATCTCTTTCAGGTGGTGATCGATGGATTCTTTCAATACTTATTTTGCCCTCTGGTTCTAGAATGTCAGGGCAGTTTTCCTTGATAATTTCATGCAAGATGATGTCTAGGCTCTTTTTTTGATCATGGCTTTCAGGTAGTCCCATAATTTTTAAATTGTCTCTCCTGGATCTATTTTCCAGGTGAGTTGTTTTTCCCATGAGATATTTCACATTCTCTTCCATTTTTTCATTCTTTTGGTTTTGTTTGGTGATTTCTTGGTTTCTCATAAAGGCATTAGACTCCATCTGTTCCATTCTAATTTTGAGAGAACTATTAAATTCAGTGAGCTTTTGAGCCTCTTTTTCCATTTGGCTCATTCTGCTTTTGAATGCATTCTTCTCCTCATTGGCTTTTTGAACCTCTTTTGCCAATTGAGTGAGCCTATTTTTCAAGGTGTTAATTTCCTCAGCATTTTTTTGGGTCTCCTTTACCAAGGTATTGACCTTTTTTTCATACTCTTCTTGCATCTTTGTCATTTCTCTTCCCAGTCTTTCCTCCACCTCTCTAACTTGCTTTTCAAAATCCTTTTTAAGCTCTTCCAAGGCCTGAGCCCACCCGACACCCCCCTGGGGTGTCTGGGGTACTGAGGCCCCGCCCTCCACGTCTTTCCCTGATGGCAAGAATACATTCTCATCCTCGCCATCAGATCTGAAAGTTGGGATCATTTGCACTTGTTGGAAAAAACTCTCTATAGTCTTATTTTTCTTCCCTTTTCTAGGCATTTTCCCAGCCAGTTACTTAACTTCTGAGATTCCTTTCCACCTCTGCCTGGATCTGCCCAGCTAGTGCTTGGCCTCTGAGATTCAAATGCGCTTTCCGCAGCAAGCTTTAGTTCTGGCGCAGGGTGGGGGCAGGGCCGCCTCCCAAACTCGGTCCCTCAGGGGCTTTCTGCAGAGACTTTCAGGAACGGAGCGGGTGGGGGCGGGGTGGGAGGCCCGCCTCCTATGCTCAGCTCCCTCAGGGGTTTTATTCAGAGGCCTTCAGTAGTAGAGTGGGGTGGGGGCAGGGCCGTCTCCCCGGCTCAGCTCCCTCAGGTTTGAAAGACCTTCAGTATTGAAGATCCTACCTGCTGCTGGGGGATTCCTGAGTCCTGGGCCGCTGCCGCCTCAGCCGCCGCCCACGCCTCTGCCTCCGCCACTTCCTGCCCCCGTCTCTGCCGTTGCCGTTTCCTCCCGAGGGGGCCCAAGTCACGGAGACGCTCCGCTCCCCTCCCCTAGCCCAGCCTTCTTTCTCACTGACCTGTAGCTTCTGTGGGCGGAGGGACTTTCCCAGCTCCCGGAGCTTCCCTCTCTGAAGCCTGCTTGGGTCAGGTTCTCTGGGGCCACGGCCAGGGGTGGGGGTGGGGTCCGCTTTCTGGGGCACGATGGACCCCGGGGACGGCTCTCCAGGGCTCAGTGGAACGGAAATCTCTTCCCCTATGTTTATGCACCCCCTGCAGTGATTCAGAATTTATGGGGATCTCCTTTTACCTCAATTCCATGGGTTGTGGGCTCGGAGCTCGTAAATATGCTTCCTTCTACTCCGCCATCTTGGCTCCGCCCCCCCAATGTGAACTTTCTTTACACTGATCAAGGTCCCATAGTTTCTGAGTTGACCCTTCAGAATTCCTCAGGCTTCCAATTACATCCCCCAGCAGCCGCTTAGATCACTCTGAACTTGACAGGTCGTAATCTATTACCAAACTCATATTGGCTACCTTTCCAACTTGTGCAACCTGTCAGATTGAGGAACCACCAGTTATGACATTCCACATCTCAGGGCCACTCCTACACTATAATACAACACCAGAGGACAAGAATCAGATTGAGTGAGACTAGAAGGAACTGTCTCTGGACAATCATTCCTGGTTTTCAAGTGGATGCTAAGTGGTATTGGGTGGGGATTTCACATGGGAGATTTATGGTTTGTGTGTTAGATGTTAGGTGACTTCCAAAGTCCCTTTCAAGTCTGAAATTCACCTCCAGTGAACTTTTACTGGGGGAGGAAGAGTTTCATGACCACCATTTTAGAGTATTTCTCTTTTGATGGGTAACAGACTGTGTTCACCTCTGAAATGCTAGAATAGCTCACTTTTAAAAATCACCTGAAACTGCATTTTTATATTTAGTGCATTTCCATGTCCCACCAATGGTCAGTCCATTGAGTCCTCCCTTTTTCCATGCCTTCATATCTCCCTCCCTCCTTCCATCTCTCCTCTAGTGCCAATGTTTCAAGCAAACTACTTCCTAAACTTCACATCAGAAACCAGAAGCCTGCCTATGTACATCACAGGATTCTGAGGCAGAATAAAATTACCAGCCTCAAAAAAAAATGAAATAAATAAAACCAGCTCCTCCCCCATCCTGAGGACCCTAGAAGCTCACAAACACATCTACCTCCTGGTGTTTTGACACCTCTGATTTCCTCCACTTGAGTTTGCTCATCTTTCTATCAGATCAAAATCCCAATATTTTGATATTTCTCTGAAGTGAACCTTTCAAGTCTTCCCTCAAGTTTTCAAGTTGGACCGGAAATTAATTGGCATTGAAGGAGTCCACACCAAATATCTGACAGCAGGAAGCTGGTATGTATTTCAGAGGGGTTCCTTGACCAGAAGATCCTATTGTCAGGTATAGATAGTTGGCTTTGGATGCTTTTTAACCATTTAACTCCTCCTCTCATTAGAGGAAAGCCATGCCAAGGTACTTTGGGCCCCCAGTGAGATGACACAGAGTGCTGGGTTTGATAACAATCATCCTGTCAGTCAGAGGGGGCAGGTTTTCAGCATGCCGAGGGGAGCAGACCCAATTGGCAGCGAAGTGAGCTGTGTAAAGTTTGCACGAGGTGCCAGCACACAGGGAGGAAGACTTCTACCCATGGAGCCTTGCATTATGCAAGGTCTGCACAGGGGAGAAAACTTGCTGTTCTCTCCTCACCCCCCACCTCACACCTTATAAATGATGGATCAAAACGCCCCAGCTCTGGCAGATATCTGGTGGTGCATCTTTTCTCTTCAGGTAATTGAACAGTAGTCTCCTCAGCTCAGGTTTTGATCAACCACATTTTAATGATGTGCTGAGAATATGTATGTATTCATGAGAAGGACTGGCCTGCTGGGAACATCAGGCCCCCCACTTTCCTAAGCCAGCAGGCCCCCTATCTTTGCTCAATGAGGCTGACACTGAGGGCTTGGAGCCTACCATTGTCTTTCTCTTGATCTGACTCCTCCCACTCAGTTCTCCCTTTGTGAACAGGGAATCAGGGTTTCCCTTCTTAGCCCCACTCCCCAAAATCAGCACAGCATACAGAATTCCTATAAGTTTACAAAATGTTCCTATTGCTTCATGCTATGAAGAAATACACAGGTATTCAAAAGGTCAATAGATGGACACAGCCTTAACTTAACCCCTAATCTGTCAAGCCAATCCTGAGAGTTCTGGGCTTCAGGCTTGCCATCCTTCTCCCTCCTTCATGACCAAAGGTTTTCTCAGGGTCTTTTCCCTAGAACCAGCTGGTCACATCTGCTAAGAGAGATTACTTAAGATATTGAATTCTCTCACACTGCACCCCTCACTGCCCAGCCCCCACATGTTTTCCAGTTGACATAAAGTTATCCATCAATGCTGTCTTGAAGAAATGCCTCAAATTCTATTAAATTCAGTGTCACAAAGGCAGGTTGCTGCAGAGCAAGATTTGAACCCTCCCAACAGAAAGTTCAGCACTATCTCACTTTGTTTTTCTTCAGCATTATATGAGCTCAATGTTAGAGTGGATTTCAGAGGCCATCTAATGGGAAAAACCCACCTGGCACAGCATCCCTGAACAGCATCTACTGAGTGTTCCCCAACCTCGTCTGAAGATGAGGAAGACTCTAGCTCTTAAGGCAGACCATACTGCTGACAGCTCTAACTGTGGGATGGCACTTAGTCACTTGCTCTCCCCTACTCTTGATCCAAGTTTTATCCACTGAGTTCTAGCTGAATAAGTCCAGTTATCCTTTTTGTGGATATTTTCTTCAATGTGCTAGTGATTCTCAAAGAATTTTGAGAATCTACTTCTTAGATCTGACTCTAATCATGATTGTAATTAATAGTTGTTTCTTCCCTTTGTAAGAGAAGTTTTCTGTTCTCTCCCCCGATTGCCTTGTCCTAGCATCTTGTCTCCATTTGATCCATGAGGTAATGGTCATCATTACTCTTCACTAGAGACCTTCCCTGCTACATTTCTTGAAGATTCTGGTTTCCTCCACTGTCAAAATTTGAAGCTCCTCTTGGCATACCCTCAGTAAAAAAAATGCTTCTTGCTCTAGATGTGATTTTGGTCTATTCAGCACATTGGCAGAGTTGAGATGCCAGAGAGAGGCTGCCAACAATGAGTGAAATAGGTAGTATGATGTGATGGAATAAACATTGGCTTAGGAACCAAGAGATCTATATTTTAGAGCTAACTCTCCCAATTCAGGATGCATATTCATTCTCAAGAAACTTCATGCCCCCAGGCCTCAATTTCCCCATTTGAAGAATGGTAATAATGACACATTCCTGTTCTTTTTTTTCATAAGCCTTTATGGACCTCAATTTCCTTATGTATAAAATGAAAGAGTTGGACAATGTGATTCCTGAGACCCCTTCCAACTCTGTGATTTTATGCTCTCCAATATACCATCATTGTATTTAGAGGTAGGAGGGGCTTTAGAGTTAGTCCAGCCCAATTTCCTCGTTATACAAATGAAAACAGTGAGACCCAGAGACATGAAAGTATTTGCTCAAAATTTCAAATCTGACTAAAAAGCAGAGCTAGGATTTAAACTGAACCTGCCTCACAATGGAAACATTCTTTAATGCTACTTCCATATCTATATCTATATATCTATATCTATCTATCTATCTATCTATCTATCTATATATATATATATATATATATATATATATATATAGAGAGAGAGAGAGAGAGAGAGAGAGAGAGAGAGAGAGAGATAAATCCTGATTAATAAGCAGGCTGAGGTTGAGGGATTCAAGTTAACAGAACTTTTGATTTCATGGAGGATTACCTCCATGGAGTGAGGGCAGGGAAAGTGCTAAGATCCATCTACTAAAGCCAGTGGATGAGACATGGAAGATAACCTGCCAAAATGGCTCACTATAAAGGCAAAATATAAGCAAAAACTCAATAGTCACTTGTTGGTCATGTTAATGAGGACCCTATTCAGATACCTGAGGTTCTGTCTGGCTCTGATATTCTTTGACTCCATAAAAGTCAGTCTTTTGAGCAGAAGGCATCATACTAGTTGAACAACTAGTATGAAAACTTTATCCAGAGAGTGGGCATAGAAACAGAGATCCATCATCCAGAATAAGTCTAGCCAACAAGGTAAGGAATGATAAAATTTAGTCATTGAGCTATAGAATCTCACAGCTACCATAACCAGTCCTTTGATTGGCTGAAACTCTGCCAAGGAGAACTATTTATCCTGGAGTAAATGAGGCAAATATGGCCCAGCTCTGTGATCTCTTGAACAATCATCAGCATTGACAGTAGCTAAACCACTTTATGCAGACATTTAATTCAAATTCCACATACTTAAGAAGTTCCTATTATTTGAAGAGTACTTTCCTTGGTGCTAAGGGTTGGAAAGGTCATAGGACTATGAAGATCAATATAACCCCATTCATGCCTTCTCAAAGCTCATATATTGTCAATAAGCAGGTGAGGGCACCCATACAAATGACTATAATATATTCTCAATTCAGTCAAGCTCATGGTAGCTTTCACAGCTCAGAAGCCCTGAGAAGACATGTGGTCAAATCTATTCCTGTTATTTTATAGATGAGGACACAGAAAATCAGAATCTTGAGTGATTTTGCCAACATTGCACAGTTAGTCCATTGCAATGTCAGAATTTGAACCCATGTCCTCGATTTTCAATCTAGTGGGGGATTTTTTCCCCATTATAACATTTTCTCACTTCTTTTACTTGTGAGGTGCATATAAGTGTTTCCTCTCCTTTATAGTGTTATGCTTTTAGATCTCATGCTATCCCTTCAGGTCATTATTCTTACTTTCCTGGCGACAGATGAGGACAGAACAATGGTTGGAAGATGGACTGAGGTCATCCTGTACTAAGAATGTACCTTAGTAAGTTGCACAGTTAAGCGTATTTGTCTGCATGTGTGATCTGAGTTATTTCAAGTTTAGGGACTGTTTGTTTTTTTTCACTTTGTCCTAATATCCAAAATACCTACTACACAGTGGAAAGTTAATAAAGGCTTTTTTTCTTGAATCAGATTATATCCCTGATCTCATTATTTTGTTGTCTGTGATTCTATTCATTAATAAAAGGTAGAAAAAAGAATCCATAGATTTGAGGGCCTGGATAGGTTGACTCTTGCCTTTAAAATTGAGGGGGTCTCACATCTTCCACGGCTTAATAAGCAGTCATCAGACACTTTCATCCTTACTTCCCCAGAGGAATAGACCTTATCCTTGGTCTTCAGAGCATTGAACCAAGAATAACCCATTCTTTCTTCATATTTACTTATATTTCCATGATGGGACTGTCCACACCAACATCACAACTGGTTTTCCAACTTCTCCCCCTCAAGGCCTTTATCAAATGATACTGCTATGGGAACTTTGTTCTCACATGTCAAACTCTCACTACAGAGCGGATGCCAATAGAATAGCCTCTCATTTCTCTCCCCTGCTACCCCACCACCACCAGTGGCATGCATGCTGCCATGTAGATGACACCATAACTGACTTGGACATTTGGGAGTCCTCTTATAATATTTGAAAACCTCTCTGCATGTGCCAGGTGTCAACTTGTCCAGCTGAGGCACTAAGGAACAAGAAGAAAGGTTCTGGAGATGACAGAGTCTGTTGCTCCTCCAAATGATTGTTCATTTTGTGTAAGTCTATTTTCCTCCTTCCCAATTCTTCCAGCTGCTAGATTTTGCCTGTAGCCAGAGCTTATTAAATTTTTAGGTTCCCTAGACTACCTAGTGCTGTGTCTTTTCTATATTTAATGCCTCCAGCATATCATAACTGCATAATCTAATGTGCCCTCTGTTCCATGGCTGTCTTCTAACAATTGATCATTTCCCTTGTGTTAATTTTGGGGAGTGGGATAAATGAAGAGCAGACAGGACTTGGACAGACCAGTCTGAGCAAATGAACTTTTAGTTGTCTGGCACTGGGCATTTAAAGACAACAGAGGGCCAGAGAGGAAAGAGAGAAACAAAGAGAGAGAGAGAAAGAGAGAGAGAGAGAGAGAGAGAGAGAGAGAGAGAGAGAGAGTCAGAGACAGAGACAGAGAGAAATAAGAAAGTTGTTGCCCCACAAGTGTTTTAAGAGAATCCATGTCAAGTACAGGTTAAAGATATAGCTCCTTTACAAAGAAGCGTTTTTGTTTCCAAGCTAATGCCTTTTTTCCAGGATAGAAAAGTGTTAGACTTGAATCTTTGGAACACAATGAGTGAAGGCATGCCTGGAAGAGTCCACAAAGTTCTGGAAATATAAACAGAAGTGGGCTTCTAGATACTGAACCTTTCAAAAGCAATATGCTTTTATGATGGAGTCTGAAGAAAAGTAGACCTGGACAAGAATCCTTTGATGGGGAGTTTGGGATAAGTGAATTCTTTTTCTTTTCTCTTGAAAATTCTATCCATATCTTGGCCAAATGGACCAAGACTCTATAATATACTTAAGATCTCTCTGAGAGATTAAGTGAACATATTATATTCTCAAAGAATTATTGGACAGCTCCTTCATCAGCATCTGTATCTTGAAAAGACACGGCAAACAGGAAATGAGTAAAACTGAATAGGAGAGGGAAGGTGGAATGGATTGCCTTTGGGAAATTTCAAAAATTCATTTAAGTAATCTCTGAAATAAAGGCCAGTTCTTAAAAAAAAAAATAAAAACAATTATTCTTTCAGCCCTCTATGCTAACCTAGGGTTTGGAATAGAGGATCATCTAAAAGTCAATGGAGAGGTGGTTAAAAGCAGGTTATAGGATGTTACCAAAAATGATTATGAAGGTGAAATGGCATTATTAAAGACATATGACAACCAATTACTCAAATGTTCAGTACTCTAGACAACTCATGATGGATGTAAGTTGGAGTGGAGAGGCTGGCATGAATTGGTAGAGGGATTGACCCACGTGTTCCCTATACTTATCAAATAAAGCTAGGAGCAAAGAAGTCAATGAGCAGGTCATATGACAAGAGTACAGGGTAGCCAATGGGCCAACTGTTGGTTTTGTTCATTGTCTCAAGATAGAAAAAAGGAAAATGAGGAATACTTCCAGTGAGTTGGGCAGAACCTTTGTGGTAAACTGATGACAGGCACTGGAGAAGAGTTGCAAGAGATTAGCCAACAAGAATAGATCGCAATTTATATTCTTGGAGAGAATTCCCAAATTTGCCAAATCGCTGATTCATTGGGGTATAAAACACATGTGGACATGGAGGTTGGCATTGCTTCTCTTGGAGCTATGCTGTCATCTGCTCTTGTTCTCCTTCCTCTTCAGTCTGTCTTCTTCACCCTTTTCTCTAAAATCCCCTTTAGAATTTATTTCTTCAGACTTCAAGGGATACATTTGGGTTAACAACTCTCAATTCTGGGTCCTAGGTAATAGGGGAGAAGAGATTCTTGACTTTTTCATTCACTAGCTTGTGAAAAGAGAAATAATCTGAGCAAAACTTAAATTGGGAGAGCTCCCAGAAAACAGATAACTAGAAGAGTCTTACAAAGGCAGTTCTACAATTCACACAATGAATTTGAAATTTGACAATTGTCCCAAGAATATAGTCAGAGTACACAGTGAGGTGGCTCCACCATAACCTAAAATTTTAAGGATATTCCAAAAGGAGACTAAAACATTCTCCTCTGGAATGCCTAATTCCCTCCATCTAAGCACTGGTAGAATTTTTTCTTTTTATCTCACACACATACCAACACAAAGTAGTTAATTTTCTTTAAGAAATATTTAAACCCAAATAATGCATACAAAGAATAAGAAAAAGAAATAAGGTCTACTTACAAAACACTTGGTCTGTGTCTCTTCTGACCTGACTGATAATTCCACTTTAGCCCTTCACACTTGAAACTAAGCCCAGCTATCTGGATCCAATACCTCATGTTTAAATAACAACCAGCACCCTGTTAGTTTTCGGTGATGTACCGGGACATACAATGCTCTGAATTCACCTGTTGGATTTTTTACTTGATCCTCAGTGCAAACTTTTTGTGCTGAACTCTGTCCCTCCTAATTGGCTCAGACAGCAGCAACACTGCCTTTGCAACTATAAGTGGAGACTGCCTCCTTCAGCTGTTTTCAATTAACTTGTGCTGGACATTCCTGAGCCAACAACTCAGTGTGATTTGGCAGCATGGAGGCAAGATGGTGGCAATGAAAATTACACTGGATATATGGTCTGAGGATGTGGGTTCAGGTGCCAACTCTACCATCTGTGCACCCTCGGGTGAATGACTTCTGCTCCTAAGGGCTCAGTTTGCTCCTCTTTAAAATAAGAGAAGAGGCTACAGTATAGTGCAAAGAGTGCTGGCTCCAAGTCAGAACTCAAGTTCAAACTTTGCCCCTGGCAGTTACCATCTATGGGAATTTAGGAAAATCACTTCACCTCTCTGGCTTTCATCTGTATGATTAGTGGGTAAGAACAAATGATTTCTAAAGGAACTTCCACACATCATCATCATAGCTCCCCCATGTCATTTGAAGTTTTTAAAATACCTTTTCTCACAACAATTCTGTGAGGTAGGTAGCAAAAGTATAATGGCCCCCATTTTGCATAAAGGGAAACTGAGTCTAAGGATCTCTAAAATATGGTGAGATGATTTTAAAGGGGCAAGGCTATTTTATTTCACAGCCATTGTAGGCTACATATTTCATATTGGGTCATAGGATCATGTAACCATATATATGGAAGGAACCTTACACATCTGCAGCATTGGCATCAACAATAACTGTCATATCCTATATTTGTTATTGTCAGGGACAATGGAGGAGAAAGGGGTTTGAGAAATGGCAGTTCTTACTCCTAGGCAGCTTACCATCTAACAGAGGAAAGTAAGCATATATAGGAATAGGCCCAGGACTTGTGCTTTCTTTGGCAGAGGGAATTCTTCAGTGCAAAAACTCTCTCAGCAATTTGATACCAAGACATGAGGTGACATACTTAGAGCCCTCCCAACTGACAAAACACAGGTCTTCTTGAAGCATGGTCTTTGTGTATAACTTAATCCTAGAGGATGAAGTCTTTAGTCACTGCATCACAGTGCATCTCCAACACATGCTGAGACATCCATCACTGTCTTCCAAGGTAGGGAATGGCAGAAAGGAAGGGGAGGTTGAGGAAAGGTTACAAATTTCCAACATTGAAGAAGAGACCACTTTTAACTGAAAGGGACCAGGATAGTTTGGAGGAGTAGGAGGCTGAACTGAGCAATGAAATAATATTCCAAGTTGATGAAGAGTCGATGTAATTTAAGCCTGAATGTGTTTATGGAGATAGGAGAAGGTAGCGTAAGAAAAGAAAGCTGTAATCCACTTTCATTGTAACAGCATTTTAACTGGTGTGTAGCAGATGTCCTTTACCCCTCTGGAATCACAGATTACATGGTCAATATTCAGTGTGGAGAAAATATTGAAGCTGGGACTCCATTTGATGTCCCCTGTACTCCTATCAAGTCCAGGAACTATCAGTTAAATAGCAAAGTATGAAATGAGAAAAACCTAGCAAAGTATATGAAGGAAGGGGGAATCATGTGATAAAAACATCATGTTTCCATCCACAAATGAATGAATGAAAAAGTATATAGTTAGTGCTTACTATTTACAAAGTACTATGCCAACCAGTGGAGACACAAACAGAAACACTGGAGATACAAAAACAGAAAAGTGTGTTCCAAGAGGAGCACACCTTCATGTCCTGGTGAGGAAAGGATGAATTTGAAGAAAAGTGGGGAGTTAGAAGAGGTTAAATGTTTTGGCTCCTGCCTGAGATCTCAGTACTCCTTCCCAGGCAGATAGGGGTGCCTTGCTGTTTCCTGCCTCTGCCTCCCACAGCATTTTAGCATAATCTGGGTAATGCTGCTCTGATATTTTAAGCTAATTTTCTTTAATAATTTTTTAGTTACAATCTGTTGTAAAATTCTGAGAGGGGAAGAAAGCCCTATGATCATGGCTAATTTTAAAATAAATTTTATATTATAGATATCATATGTTCTTGATCAGAACTAGACTAGTAGGAAGTACTAGTTATTTGATGCCGAAAGGGAATGTAAAATTCTGATGAAATATTAAACATTGTTTTTCAAATGAATATAGGAATCTTAGTGCAGTAGATAAGACCTCCTTTGTGTCAGCAGTTTTTATGTGACCATTATATAGTATGACAATATATTTTAATATTGCATTACTTGTACAACAAATATATATAGAAATATACTTTCTCTTACTTAGCATGAAATTTTTCTTTTTCTTTTACCTTACATGGGTTAAGGTATTTTTATTGATTTGGTTATACACAGAAGCAGTCTGAACTGTGGAATTGTCACTATGAAATATAAGGCAGTTAATGGATAGAGCACCAGGCCTGGAGGCAGAAAGACTTGAACTCAAATCTTATTTCAGACACTTATTAGCTATGTGACCCTGAAGTTACTTAACTCATGTTTGCCTCAGTTTCCTCATGTGTAAAATGGGTATAATAATGGGCGCCACCTCACAGAGCTATTGTAAGCATCTAATGAGACAATCTTTAAAGAACTTCACAGTACTTAAACTACTAGGTCAATGCTGTTCTGCAATTAGCTGCCAGAGATCTCTCTACCTACTGCTTTCTGCTTCTAAGCTGGGATTCACTGCCTTTTTGCCTTGAGATGGCTGTTTTCTGGCCCCTTTGACCCCTTCTCCTAAGGCTCTACCATCCTCCTTTCTTCCTCCTCCTTAAGGTAGGCAGGGGTTTTTTGAGCTTGTGCTCACCTGGGGCGTGTGACTCTGACTTTGGCAGCACAGTGGTCAGTCTTATTAATTCACCTCAGAGATCTGTCTATGTGACAAACAAAAGGGTCACACAGGCAGCTGTTGGACTGTGCTTTGGGGTTTGATGTTTGGAGTTGGGGTTTTTCCCTCCCTCTTCTGCTAGCTGAGTTTTGCTAGCTGAATCATTTTCATCTCTGGTGCAAATGGTAGCCAGGGCCCCACCCCACCTCAGCCTGAGGAATGCCTCAGGCTCAGTCTTTTGGGAGGCTCAGAATAAACACAACCCATGCTTCCTTCATTTGCCCTTTACATTTCTGTCATGCTCCCTGGCAACTTGTACCTAGTCATCACGTTCTCTTGAAGTTTCACTAAGATTCAACAAAACATCAGAGCAATTGGAGGGGCGGGCTGTATCCTGCTAACCACTAATAACTTGTGGTCCTTGATAGAGGAATAATGTTAGATAAAGCTTCAAAGGTAGGTGGAGGCCACATTGCAGAAGGTTTTATACACTCGAGCAAAGCTCAAAAAGGTGAGAGGAAGATATTGGTGATGTCCTTTGAGAAGGGGAGTAGCAAGGTGGCATCTCTGCATCAGTGGATTCATTTAATAGGTATATAGATGATGCATTGGATAGGTGAGGCAGCAGGGGCAGGAGCCATGAGGTAGAGCTCAGGTGGAAAAAGAAAACAATAATTACTATATGGCTGAGTCAATTTGATTTCTACCAAACTCCCACACTACATGGGAGAGGGCAGGGCAGGAAGGGAAGGGAAGGGAAGGGAAGGGAAGGGAAGGGAAGGGGGAAGGGAAGGGAAGGGAAGGGAAGGGAAGGGAAGGGAAGGGAAGGGAAGGGAAGGGAAGGGAAGGGAAGGGAAGGGAAGGGAAGGGAAAGGAAAGGAAAGTGGGCCTGCTAGAGTATAGTATAGAAAGGGAAAGTCTTCCTCAAATGAGCCAACTGTTGCATCGAAAGCCTTCATCTCTAGCCTTTCTCTGTGAACGTGACCCCTGAAAGGACACAGGACCAGAGGCATTGTGGAGCAAAGCATGGTGCTGAAGATAGTCTTAGCTGTCTTTGCCTTCTCTTAGTAGAACTCATTGGCTCTTACCTCCTACTTCTCTTTAATTGAATAAATTTCCGTCAAGCATCTAATAAAGTTCTGCCTTTTTCAAAAAACCTTTCCGAGTCTTCCTTAATTTAAACACCATCTCTTTGGGATTACTCCCAATGTATCCAACTGATTGTATGCTATCTTTTCCATTAGACTGGGAGCTTCCTGAGACCAAGGACTTTTTTCTGCCTTCCTTTGGATCTCCAGTGCTTAACACAATGTCTGACACATAGGCATTTAATACATGTTAGTCAACTGGCTGAACGCCATTGTTGGACCTTAGACCATCAGGCTTCTGTACCAGGTAGGCAGGAGCCTATCTCCAGGAGTCTATCCTTTCTGACATCCCCTCTATAACTTTACTGGTCTAGACCTCTAATTTACTCAGTGAGAAAACTCTCTCCAAAAAGGTGGATCAGTAACTCTTGCGAGATTGAGACTCTTAGCTGCCCAGATCACTAAGGGCAAGGGGCTGGTGGGTCCCAAAAGCAGTATAGGTCAGAGGTGGGGCATGGGCCCAGGACTCCCTAACTCTGGATCTATTACTCCACACTGCCTGTGTCATTCCTGAAGCATCTCATTCTAATTTTGGAGAACTCCAATTCTTAGGAAGTTTTAAATTACTCTGTACCCGACTTTGCCTCTTTCCAACTTCCATCCACCAGTCTAATTGAACTATTTTCTGATAATGACATGAAGAATGAATGAGCTGCCTCAAGCGGGGGACTCATGACTTCGTTGATGTGCTGTTAGTATTGTCAGCATCATTGTCAGTAACAAGATCTTCAAGGGCAAAGCTAGGAAAGCCATCATGGTAGTCTGACAAGCAGTGGTTCAAGCTACACTGCCTCAAGAGAATATAGTTCAATGAAAGAACATCCACCTTGGCAACGGAAGGCAGAGTCTCCATTTCCAGTTCTGCTATTACCGCTGTGACCTTGAGCAACTTGCATTCTTGGTGCAGGCTCAACTTCCTGAGGCATTAGAGTAGATGACCTCTAGGATCCCTAAAGCTTGTAATCCTCAGCCCTGTGAACCTGCAGCATTTCTTCTCTCAGAGACTCAGTTTCCTTCTCTGTAAAATGAAGTGGTAGAATGAACCAAATGCCTATGTCTTCTGAGTGAAGTATGGTATCAACAGGCAAAGAGGTCTCTGGCAGAAATAAAGAGGCTCCGTATATGTCAGAATGCCTGCAGCAGCACTTTACTTTGTGAATGATATCAAAGACTGGAAACCAAGAAGAACCCCATTGGTTATGGGATGGCTAAAAATGGCATGGCACATATTATTGAAGGGTAATAAATGCCAAATATGAAAAACAAAAGGAAAAAATAAAAGGAAATGACAAATATGAAAAAGTTAAAATGCCAAAAGTGAAAACAAATATGAGATGAACTGATGGAAAGTGGAGCAAACACAGCCAAGAAAACAGTATATGCAGTGATAGCAAAAATATATCAATCAAAAAAAGAAACTGAAAGTCTCATAGTAAGCACTTAATAGATCTTTATTGATTGAGTGAACATTTTGAAATGACGATGACCAGGCTTAGACCCAAAGTTGATGTGAGAAGATACCTTAATCTCCTCCTTTGCAGAGCTAGGGGGTCTAAAGGCATGGAAATTCATAGCTTTTCCAGGTGTTTATAAACCAGTTTTGCTGATTGTTTTTCTTGTTATTGGAGAAGATCTCTGAGAGGAGGTGGAGTACAGGGGAAGAGAATGGAATAGATGATCTCAAAGATCCCTTTCAGCTTGATCCTAAAATGGTGGCCTCAAAGTGGCTGCCAACTGCATCTCTTGTTTTTGAAGTGATCTCTTTCCCAGAACATCCCTGAGCTTAGCTAAGCCTATGCTTCCTCAAAGGGAGAATGTTCTTGGGAGAAGAATTTACTGTGCTGACTGCTTTGTTAGCCAGTTCCACTGGGTGAGAGATATTCACCTCCAAAGTACAATAACCACTTGGAATAAATGACCAAGGAAGCCAAAATGGAGTTTCCCTATAGAAATGTCCCTAGATATCTCTCAAGTGGGGCACCAGCCTCTTATCCCAGACTGAGGAATAGTTGGAGCCCTGAGGTGTCCTCATCTGTCCACAGCCTTGTATGATTTCTGGTTTCACTGTAGGAGTAAGGCCCAGTAATAATTTCTGCCCCTCCGACTCTTAGAAAGGAAACAGCCTAAAGGAGAATTAAAGGTATCTATAATTTGTACCTTGAATCAGGTTTTCTAACTAGACTCAGGGTGTAACCTTCTGGGTCTTATTGGTCAAATGGCCATTTCTCTCTCTCTCTCTCTCTCTCTCTCTCTCTCTCTCTCTCTCTCTCTCTCTCTCTCTCTCTCTCTCTCTCTCTCTCTCTCTCTCTCTCTCTCTCTCTCTCTCTCTCTCTCTCTCTCTCTCTCTCTCTCTCTCTCTCTCTCTCTCTCTCTCTCTCTCTCTCTCTCTCTCTCTCTTTCTCTCTTCCTCTCCTCATCAGAGAACAGAAAGACTGGGTGTAAATCTTGATACCAGCACTCATTAACATGCCTTTTGCTCTCTGGGCCCCAGTTTCTGCCTCTTCAGAACAAGGGAGGCATTTTGATCCTCTGTTGAACAGTCTGTGATCTTGTGGTTAGGTTCCCCTCCCCCATGTGGGGAAGATGCCCTCACTTGACTAATCTTTGCATTGCCCCCAGGGCCTAGGAAGGTGTTTTGCACATATCACACATTTAATGAACAGTGAGTTATTACTAAATGGAATAGCATTCTTAAGCCTGTATTGCTTAATTAATTAATTAGAATAAGCCTTTTAGCTTACATTTATGAAGCACTTTATGAGGATAAAGGGCTTTACATCCATTATCTTTCTTACTCAAGTTTTATGGATGCATTTTATTTTTATATCACAGTCTCCTCCAGATAGGCAGCCCAGACCCCACAATGCTAGAGTCTTTCCTCATAACGAAGAAACTCAGTTTATCAAAGCCAACCAGCACAGTGACTGCCAATCTATGGAAATAGCATTTCCTATCCATGGTCCCCCACCTCTTTCAGGAAAGGAGGAAGGTATGTTCCTTTCTCTCTTTTCCAGAGCTAAGACTTTTGATGATTTTGAAGTCCTGGGGTTTGTGTTTTTATTCTCTTCCCATCACTGCAGTCTTTGGGTGCATAGTTTTGTCTGGCTCTGCTCACTTTACTCTGTATTTATGTCATTCATTTCCTCCCTGTTTCTCTGAATTCCTCACATTTGTTTTTTCTCTCAGTGTAGTATGCTTCCATTGTAATCATGTATATTTTTTCAACCATTCCTCACTTAATGGGCATCCATGTCGATTCTATCTCTTTGATGCCACCAAAAATCCTGTTTTGAACATTCAGAAACAAATGGAGCCTGTCATTGGCCTCTTTAGACTATACACCTGGCAGCAGGAACTGAACAGATAAATTAAATGGGTCTTGCCATTGATCAGTCTTCAGTCCCGTCTGACTCTTCCTGACCTGTGGACCACAGCACACCAGATCCTTCTATCATCCACAGTCTCCCAAAGTCTGTTCAAGCTCATGTTCATTTTTTTCCCTGACACTATATATCCATCTCATCCTCTTACATCTCTCCCATCATCAGTGTGTTTTCCAATGAATCCCATCATCTGCTTATGGGGCTAAAGTATTTAAGCTTCAGCCTCAGTATTCAACCTTCCAGTGAATAGCCTGAATTAATTTCCTTAATACTGACTAATTTGATCTTCTTGCCATCCAAGGAATTCTCAAAAGTCTTCTCTTTGCTTTTGTTATTTTACTTCAGGTACTCAACCTATACCATCATTCTTAGCCTCAGCTGGCCTCTTTGTTTACACTCATAGAGCTGACTTTCACCACACTTTCGCGTCACTGCCATGGACTGTCCATTCTCATCAATAAAAACAACAGTTCAATCCCTCTTTTAAGATTCTCTTAATATCCTGCTGTTAGAATATAAGTTCCCTGAAGACAGGAGCTGCCTCACTTTTCCCTACATATCCCCAGACCTTATAAAGGGCCTGTTATTTAGCATGAACTGAAAAAATGCTTGTCAATTGATGGATTGATTGATTGATCACTATCCACTCCATTCAGTTGTCCAAGTCAGCCATAACAATGAAGGTATATCCCTGGGAAATCTCCAAGTTCTATCAGGAGTATCACCTGCACCCATTTCTATGCCCTTGTCTCACAGTGACCCATTCTCCCTATTACACTGAAAATAAAATTCAGCTTATATCTCTGAAATGCCTGTTTTATAGACCCTCATTAAAATGTGCTGGATATGCAAAAAAACCCGACTTCCCAGAAAACAAGAGGCACCTTCTATGCAGACACCACATAAGTGGGCATTGCTATGAAGGCAGCTCAGGGTGTGCCAGGGGACAGAAAGCAGGTAAGATCTCTTAATGAGACTGCCTGTCAAATTTCCTCTCTCCCCCATCAGCTTTTGGCATGCCTGGGACCTCAAGAACATGTGCTGTCCCTGCTTGAGCAACCCCAATAAATCACTTGCACAAAAGTTTCCTTGAAAAATGGAAGCCCTGGGAATCACCCCAAGGAGATCCAGGACAGAAAGAGAGGTCTTATATATAACAAAATAGTCAGAGTAGCACTCTTTTTTTATAATAGAAAATATACTTGAAACAAAATCTTATTTGGGGAATTGCTGCAGAAATCATGATCTTCCATAATTTTTAAGAAGTGATATGGGGATTATCTTTGTGATTTCCTTAGAGAGGAATGCTGGGAAAGGAACCTCACTCTAACCTTGTCTGTTGCCTCGTGCTCTGTACCTTACAGTCTCAGAGAATTGCCCAGAGCACTGAGAAGCTGAGGGACCTGTCCCAGTCCCTACTCAGAGCTAGGCTGAGTCAGAGGGGTTATTTGAATCCCTTTGTAGCTGCTCAAGAGGTGAAAACTGGCTCTTTGCCCAACACACAGTTCAGAGAAACATGGAAAGACTTGTACAAACCAAAGCAGAGGAAAAAAAAGAAAGAAAATCTGTAAAGGAAGAATAAAGATTGGGGTGATGTAAAAGGTAAAGGATTAGGGAAGGTAAATATCAGAGAGATTTCCAAGCATGAGTAAATCAGTCAGCTATGCTTTTTTTCTGTCTTTCTTTGTTATAAGGGAGCATTTAGAGATGAGCAAGGTTTGGGGAGAAAATACTGTGCATAAAAAAAAAGGTAGCCACAAACTTTTATAAAAATTATTGGTGAATTTTTTTTAGACTGTGGAAATTTCCTCTCAATTCCATTGAAACTTTCCTATGACACATAAAAAGAGCTGTTCAGAAACAATTATAACAGAATTTATGTCTTACAGCGTTTGCGGTACTCTGCCCCTAGAGTTACCCTCCTTCTGCCTCTTCCACGAGGCGAGGATTACACTTCCTCATCAGTTCCGCACGTCTGAGACTAGTCACTGAATTATTCAAATTCCTTCTAGTTCTGTTTTTTTCATTCAATGGAGAACAATGTCATGATTCTGCTCCCTTCACTCCACATCTGTTTATACAATTTTTCCTATGCTTCTCTGAATTTTTCATAGTACCCTATTACATTCATACGACACATCATGTTCAGTCATTTCCCAATTCATGGGTTCCCAATTTCTTTTCTCTTTTTATTTTTATTTAAAAATCACTACCCAGAATGCCTTGGTCTATTTCAGTTAGTTAATCAATAAACATTTACTAAAGACCCACTAAATATCAGAAGCTGTGCTAAGTGGTGGAGAGACCAAGAAAGCTAAACGACAGTCTCTGCCTTGAGAAGTTCACAATCTAATGGGGGAGATGACATGCAAATAACTACCTGCAAAGAAGCTAGAATCAATAAGAAATAATCAGCAGAGGAAAAGAACCAAAATGAAGAGAGATTGGGAAAGTCAGATAGGTGGGAGAAAAAGATAAAGTAGAGTCACCAAAAGCTAGACAGAAGAGAACATCAACGAATAGAAGAGGACTAGGCTGGGGCTTTTCTTTCTGACTTGTCCTACTTGGAGTATTTGCTTTGGGTTAAAGGTTATTAACAGCTTCCCAATCTATCTTGTATAATTCCAAATTATTTTCCAAAAGCATTTCAGCTACTTCACAACCTCACCCACAATACTTTAATGAATTTGTCTTCTCACGTGCATCTCCTCACTTCCATCATTGGCCACCTCTGGTTTTGACCATCTTTGTTGATTGGAGGAGGTAAGAGGAAACCTGTGAATTCTTTTAATGTACCTGCCTCTGTCCTTTGGAAGAATTTTTGATAATGTTAACAGTTTCCAATTCTTCTGAAAACTATTAGTGCATATACTTTGGCCACTAGGTATTGAAAGAAAGGTTCTCAGTCTGACATAGGATCCCTCATATACGTTGGGTATCTGATTAGAGTCATAGATGCTTGTGTTACTAAGATCCCCCTCCTTAAACTGACAGTTACTATTCTGATTCTGTCTATATTGATTCTGGTCAAGGAAAACTTATTTGTTCCTATTTAAGTATAAGTGGTCAAAATGCTTTTTTTGAGGTTTTGTGGCCATTATTTTCTCTGGTTTGGCTAAGAATCCTCCCCATTCACCCCCAGCCTCCTTTACCAAAGAGGCCAAGCCTACCTCCTTCCACTATCCTCTATTTTTTAATTATGAGATTGTTTAGTGAATAATATTTTAAGAAAATTTTAAAAAAGCGACAGCCACACAGGTTGTGAATTCCAGGAAGTGATATAGAATGAAGAAGGAACAGAAGGATATACATAAAAATTATATTTATGCAAATAATATTATTAATAATAACAGCAACAGTAGTATATATTTTTAAAAACCCACAGGAAAAAGAAACACAGGGAGATGTGACCATGATCCTTTGCTATTCTTCTTTAAATAAGTGCTTTTAAAAGCAAATTATAAGTATTATTTTTTTTATGATTTCATGTGCAATTAGGGTAATGAATGGAAAGGAAAGAGGATATTTTTAATGAAGCACCCAAAATAAAAGCACACTGGGACTTGTCTATAGTATATGTTTAATAACTTTTTCTTGTATAGAATGGAATAGAGCTAAGTGCTCCTGAACCAGATAGAATTTCATTGAGATGTCTTTGGGGGGAGAGGGGGGAAAGGGAAGAACCAAGAAAATTTGCTAACTCTTCCAATAATCCCTAAGCAAGGAAATGTTCATTTTAATAGGAAGTTTTGAAAATTCAATCATGTTGAGACTGGGCCTTAAGGTAAGGACAAAATTTCTAAGTGGTGTTTGGATGGTGGATATTTCAGAATTATGGTCTCCATTAGTTATCAGTCTGTTTATTTTTTTTTTCTTTTCTAATTGTTTGTTATAAGGAATTGGGGGTGGGGAAGGAGGAGAATACTTTTTGGAAATGAGTGTGATTTTAAAATAAATACTTTTATCAGTCATGGAGTCAGTCAAGAAGCATGTACTAAGTGACTGAAATATGCCAGATACTGTGATTAGTATCTGGGGACATAAAGGATAGGCCTCAGTCTCAAAGAGGTCACCATATAGCAAAGAAGATATAAGACAAATAATTATGTACATACAGGAAATATACAGGATAATTTGTAGATCATCCCAAAGGGATGATTCTAACAATAAGGAGAACTAGCAAAGGCTCTGTGTGTGTGTATATCCAACCATCACATACACAGAATCAAATAAAATGGGTGAAGATAGATTTTTTTTCAGCAAATCCAGATGTTTGGACACTAGGACCCAAAGACTAGACACTCTGGACCCTGAAGTCCACAGTGGCAAAAGGATTTCCCTCAGCACTGGAGAACAGAGGGTAGAAATTCCAGTTCTCAAAAAAAAAAAAAAAATTCCAGTTCTCGATGAAAACAACTGAACCCTGGGAAAGGCTATTTCTCTATAGGGCTCTAGGTGGACCTATGGAGAAAGTGTTGAACTTGGAATTGGGAAGATGTGAGTTTGAATCCTCCGTCAAGCATTTGCTAGCTACATAACCCTGGCCAAGTCATTTAACTTCTGCCTGCCTCATTTTCCTTATCAGTCAAATGGAGATCATGACACCTACCTCATAGGATTGTTCTGAGCATCAAGTGAGACAAAATATTTAACAATACTTTGCAAACCTAAATGTACTATATCAATGCTGGTTTTATGATTTATATTCTGAGTTGTTCCTCAAAGTGGCAGATATCACATTCTCCAAGTCAAAGGCTCCTCCTATCTAAGTCCATCGATCAATTGCATAGCATTTATTAAATGATGTTATCCATTAGACACTGTGCTAAAAGCTAGGATACAAGAACAAGAATGAGACAATCCCTGCTGTCAAGGAGTGCCGAAGGCTTAAGGCTACCACCTTACAAGCAAAATTAAGTGGAGTCTGAGGGGTCAGAGCAGAGTCAATCTGGGCTGTGTATGTGTGTATAATTTTTATGCTCATACACATAGATATAATATAAATATATGTAAATATTTGCATATATATTCAAGATTAGAAAAAGGATTAGTGATAAGATATATGATATGATATACATGACATGATATATTATGTGACATCATATAATTGTGAAATTATATGATATGGCATAATATAATAAGAATACATATATATAAACACACATATAAAAGACCTATGTATATATGTATACATATGCACATATATACATACATTATACTACTTTATATATATACACTTTATATACACCCACTTCCTGATAAGATTCTTGAGTACAGGGACAGTTTCTTTTGATATCCTAATTTTGTATTTTTATCCAAGTGCCTAAAAGAGTGGCTGGTTAATCCTGGGTAATTAATCCTGGGTATTTCTTGCTTGAGGAGCAGAACTAGGAAATCAAGTTGCTGCCAGATACTAGAGATTCAAAAACACGAAAGAAACCAGGAATACTATTTGCTTGGAGTGAAGGTTATTTATAAATGATGTTTAATATATCAGTATGAGAACTAGTTTGAGAAAAGAAGTGGCATTTTCTAGAATCATGGTTATATATTTATTTTTAATTTTTCCCTCCTTTCAGGCTTTGACATTGGGGCAGTGAAACCCAAGCATACATTGGTTGCATAAAAATATTTAGCTTTCATGGACGCATACATATTTATGGTTTCTGTTGTTTCTGCACCACCTATTCAGGTCATCTATGACAAGTGTGTCATTGTGGGAGTTAATGCATGCTGACGGAGTGAGGGAGAAAAATGATAAAGTGTTTGGGAACTTAAAACAGTCATTTTCTCTTGATTGCAATACTCAGGATGTGTTAGAAAGTGGGAGAAAATAGCCCATGGAAAACAACAACACAACTAGATAAAACTTAATTAATCTGTGAAATAGATAAAAATTAGGGGAAAGAAGTGTGTTTACATGGCACTGCACTTGTGATTATTTTCCAACAACCAGATATTTTGGTCTGGTGTTGACAACATATCTTGATGGTTAGCAGCACTTTTCCTTTTTCAAATGTATTGTTTGGCATTGTTCAAGAACAATCCTTGTAAAAGTTAGAGAATGAAGAGTTTCTGAAGGGTCTTTTGGCTATTTTATGAGACACTGTTAGCACAATAGAGTAGGCAGGGCAGCTGAACTGTGCAGGTGGGGAAAGAGCAGCTATGGTCACTTGTCCTTAGGCAGCAAGTCTCTCTCTCATGATGGAGATACTTGGAGCCTGTATGCAGAAACAAGATGAAACAGTGTTTATTGCTAGTGTTTTAGGTGAGTTGCTTGATGCTTCTGTGGCAACGATATAAATGACATAATAAAATGTTAGAAGGTGGAGAAAAGGGAAAAGTATTGCCCTGTCACCAAGAAGCAGCTACAGGGTCAGAGAATTCCTCTGTTTCTTTCACCTTTGTGCCTATGTCCTCATGTGGTTCTCCTATGAGGTGAGGATTGATTTCATGCACTTCTGTACTAGGCTGTGCTCCCAAGATACCTGAGGTTTCTGGAGCACATATATTCAAGATGCCATCATTAGGTCACTATATAACAAGGTTTGTGACACCTGTGCCCTTGGTAAGACCTCTAGGAAGATTTCTCTTCAGTAAGATCATTCTGGCTCAGGAGCCACAGGGCCCTGAAAATCAGAGGTTGTAGGACACTGATCATGCCAGTTCCACCTCAAAACTTCTGTGTATGTGTGTCTAGGTCAGGAATAGGATGAAAACATTCCTCTAGGAACCATTGAGCAATATATTTTCCTTCTGACATGAACCAATATTTCCTTAATAAGGTTGTGTATATTTTATGCAGTGGAAGTTATATAGTAGATGCTCATTTTTTTAACCTGTTTATGTGTCTAATTTCCCCTACCCTGAGGGCAGGGAAAATGTCTAATTCATCTTTGTCTCTCTCAAGGCATCTAACACAGAGAACCACAAACAGAAGGTGTCAGAAAATGTTGAATAAATATGGGATTATTGAGCCTCTGCTGACTATCTAAGAGAAATCATGGTGAATGGATGACATAATACAGAAGCAAGCAAATGTTTCTCTACTTTTCAAAGTAAGGGGAGGGAGTGGACTTTTCAAACAATTGACCAAAGAGTTTGATTGTTGATTCCCTGACCCATAATGATGTTGAATTTTTAAAATAACTACTTACAAGGAGACTTGGTAATCATCACAAGTCAGTGAGGTAAGTCATGAATAAGTTATGCTTGATTCGTCTAATTTCCTTTACACTAGGTCTCAGTATATTGGAAGAATGTTACCATGTACCTGGAGGTCGACAAGACATTTACAGTCTCTCTTCATATCCCCATGGAGGGAAAATGTAGAGATGAGGAGTCAAAGGTAGTGATGGGTAGTAGAAGGGGCAACTAGATGGCACTGTGGCTAGAGTGCCAGCCCAGAAATCAAGAGGACCTGAGTTCAAACCTGACTTCAGACACTTACTAACTGTTTGACGCTGGGCAAGACACAACCTTGTTTGCCTCAGTTCCTCATCTGTACCATAAGTTGGAGGAGGAAATGGCAAATACTCCAATGACTTTGCCAAAAACGGGGTTGGAGGATCACAAGGAGTCAAATATGACTGAAATGATTCAACAAAAGCAAAAAAGTAGGCACTTGAGTTCAAAACTAGTTGAACAATTAAGTCCAAATTATGACTTAGTAGATGGATATCAACTTGAGACTAGATGTGTGCTCCAGTACTCTGTCTTTGTTTCTCTTCTCTTCCACACTTTTATTACTCATTTGAAATTACTCATTACTCATTTTATTACTCATTGAAAATTATTCATTGAAATGTGTAAGATACTTTTTTATCAAAGACTGCACTACAGCCACTTCATGGCCCTGACGTTCCAGAGGCAGACATCAAAAGCTGGAGTAGGAGACGCAAATATACCATCCAATCAGAGCTAACATACCTTCAGACATAAATGTCTGCTATATCCAGGGTATTCAATAAGAGCTAGTAATAAAAAGACAAGACAAAACGCAGTTCCTCTGCTCAAGGAGCTTGAATCTGATTGGGTTTCTGATACTTGTGCAATGGTCATAGCAAGAAACAAGGTCCCAGAACAGGTTAAAATACTAGGGGAAGCTATGGCACATATCCACTTGAATTGCTGCATTCATCCTCCATGAGCATATATATAGATCTTTTTGCTTGGTCATTACTGGCAAGCCCTGGCTTCCAGCTTCCTCTGAATTTGTCTCAGTTATAGAGAAACCCACTCATCACTCTCCATGGCAACAACCATCACAACGTGGCGTCGGACAGGAATGCACTGAATCTGAACAACTACACCTTTACAGATTGGGTTACTTTTGGGGAATGTTTATCCCTGCGATGGGAATGATGCTTTGCATAGACTGTTTGGGGATTGGGATATCATGGTGTTTATTAAGACTGCCTGAATGCATGATTGCCTGGCTTTCAGAAATGATGTGACGAGATTTACATGCCAATGCTCTCACAGTAGAAAGGAGAAAGAAGTCATTATAATAGATGCTTCTCATGCCCACAGGCTTATAATGAAAGCATCAAGTTGAGTCCATAAGTGGAACAAGTCATTAATTACTGATGGGTTTTGAAGAAATGAAAGCCCAAGGTGCCATCATGAAGGGTTGTCAAACTCTCACAGAGAACGAGGAGAGGGGACACTGGCTTCAGATTAGTCTTTGTGATTTAGCAAGTCACTCAGTCAACCAGTGCTCTTCAGGAAGCTGCTGTACACTGAGTGAGATAAAAATTCATAAGAATTGGGGAAAAAAGACTATTAAAAATGTTAAATAAAGCTAAATTTAAAATAGGACCTTCCCTCAAGCACCTTACAATCTAATGGGGGTATACTGGAATACATAAATACAAACACACACTTAAACTTTGGTTTGTCCATACTCACATAGACACATAAAGGAGATCAAGAACATTTTTATACTATATGAAAAGGACAATAGTAGAAGGTTATTGTTCATGAATGAGTGGGTGGTCTGGACTAAGTGGAGATGGTCAGAGAAGGCTTCCAACAGGAGACACATATTAAGGCAGCTGAAAGTTGTATTTGATTTTAAGATTGGAACAGGGAATGGTACAAGATCAGTTGTGCACAGAAAGCAGAAGGCTAACTTTGTTGGAACTCTTTATATCATAGCACCACTTTATCAAAGTATATTTTCATATCAAGTATTTATTGAACAATCCCTAGATGCAAAGTTCTAATCCAAGGTTTGCAAGTCTCAGATGATCAGGAAAATGTTGAAAAGGATTATACCTGCCCTTAATACATGTAAATGAAAAAAGGAAATTAATACCCAAAAATATCCTTTTCTGAGACCTAAATCAACTAGAGAATTTCATACGATCGAGTAGTCACTGTTGTTTCTGGTGGTCATAAGTCTATTTGAATACATGCATATATGAATATCATATCAGAGGAAGTGTAAACTAATGGATAGAGATCTGGCCTCAGCATCCAGATGACCTGCTTTTAAGTCTCAGCTCTGACAGATGTGTAACCCTGGGCAAGACAAATAAGCTCTCAGTGCCTGAGATAACCCTCTAAGTGGCAGAGAAGGAGCTGCTCTTCATTAGTTGAGGAAATTTGCTCATCAGCTATTTCCTATAGTGATTAAATTACGGACTGGGTGCAAAATAAAAATGAATAAACAAAAGTAAACCATGGTTTGGTGGCATGTTTACAAAACGAGGTCTCCTGGCCCTCAAAGCTCCCTACTAGACCATTCAAAGAGCTCAGTCACTCAGCTCACAAAGCACCAGGGGTCATGAAGATGCTTCTTCACCCTATCATTTTTTCCACTCTTGTTTGAGACTTCCCAGATCCCAGCTCCCTTCTCTGGCCATCATTCCTTTCTGGGCATTGTTTCCCTCTTCCATCATCAAGTCCTTCATGGCAGACACTGTCTCACTTTGGTATTTTCATCCACCACATTTAGCACAGTGCTTGAGATAGAATAACCACTTACTAAATGCTTCTCTTTCATTCACTCACTCACTCATTCATTCATTCATCATAACATTCCTGGGAGATGAGAATTACATGCATTATTATCCCTATTTTACAAAAGAGAAAATCGATATTTGGTTGAGGTTAGGATATGAAGGGCCTTAAATAGAAGGATGAATAACTCGGACTTTATTCTGAGGTCACTATGGCAGAGAAAAGAAGAGGGAAGCAATGTCACGTGATTCATAGTGGGTGATATAATACTCTCTATTATTAGGCAGTAGCTTCCTCAATCAGACAAGTGAAATCAGATGATATTCAAGGTAATGCGCTCCCATTTCTGCAGGTCAAATAGAGAATGGATGGCCACTTGTGTTTTTATTAATTAATGAATTTTTCATTTTCAAGATTCACTTTTATAAGATTTTGAGTTCTAATTCCCTCCCCACTCTTCTCCCCTCTGCCCAAAGGACATGCAATTTGATAAAGGCTATACATATGCAATCATATAAAACATTTCCATATTGGTTGTATTGTGAAAGAAGAATCAGAACAAAAGGTAAAAATTGTGAGAAAGAAAAAAAAGAAAAATGATATGCTTTGATCTGCATTCAGACTCCATCAGTTCTTTCTCTGGATATGGATCATCTTTTCAGAATTGTCTTGGATATTGTATTGCTGAGAAGAACTAAGTCAATCACAGTTAGTCATTTACAACATTGCTTTTACTGTATACAATGTTCTCTTGCTTCTGTTCACTTCACTTAGCATCAATTCATGTAAGTCTTTCCAGGTTTCTTTGTGAAATCTTCCTGCTCAACATTTCTTTTAGGACAGTAGTATTCCATTACATTCATATACCACAATTTGTTCAGTCATTCCCCAAGTGATGGATTTCCTCTCAATATCCAATTCTTTGCTGCAACAAAAAGAGCTGCTATAAATATTTTAGTACATGTAGGTCTTTTTTTCTCCTTTTTTATAATCTCTTTGGGATATAGACCTAGTAGTGTTATTGCTAGAGCAAAGGGTATGCACAGTTTCATAGCTCTTTGGGTGTAGTATGGATGACCACTTCTGTGGTTAAAGTATACACCCTCTCAGGGCCCTTTCAGCTCCAGAGCTGCCAAAGCATCTCATAATGAATCATATCTTCAAACTTTCTAAGAATACCACAGGGATACATGAACACCTTACTTGCAAAAAATACTTTAACTAGCCAGGAACCACCTTTCTGCAAGGTGCTTACTGCTATATTCTCAAAAATATCATGTGACAACTTCAAAAGTAACAATTAGCAGAATGAATCTCCAAATTCACCATTTAATTAATTAATTAAGTACCTTTTCTTGTACATGCCTATATGCTTGGTGCTAGGAACAGAAAAGCGCGTAGTCTATCTCTGTCCCTTCAAGGCATTCAAACATGTAACTCAAGACCTAGTGTATCAATCTCTGGGTTTACATAATCAATGTCCAACTTGGGAGACTAATCTTTATATTAACAACTCTTTAGCTAGTATTGTCTGTATCCAAAATGTATTCATGGAAATCTCAGACCATATTTTGAACATGGATTATGTGGAGGATTTCATAAATGTAAATAAAAGGATTTCCAAATACTATACATGCACTCAAAATAACAATGCTCATATTGTATAAAGGACAGCCTTTATTCCATCACACAAAACACACACACATATGCACTCACACACACACACACAAACACACTGGAAAAAACAGAAGAATGGCAAAATTCCATAAAATAAAATTAAATCAATTACCCTATCTCTCTATGGAATCCCATTTTCCAGGGTCTTGGGATCATCCATATTCATCCTCTATGTTGGACTACTCTAAGAAGGGAAATCAGCTTGGGGTTACTGGACAGATCACTCATGGACATTCTGATGAATCTTATTTGTTTTTACCGCAGACATCCACACAGGCATTCAAGCTCTTGTCCTTAGAACATAGATTTCTCAAGAAGGAGATAATTTTTCCACTGTGGCAAGTCCCCCTTTTACAGAGCTATTTAGTTCCCTGGAATCATTGGATAATCTTGCGAATTTGACTCCCTTTGGAAGAGCAACACTACTAGGCTGCTATTCATGTTAACCTATTGGGAACGATGTCTTAGAAATAGGGATTAGGCAATTCCCCTGCTTCAGAAAGCTGAATCAAGGGTGGAAGTAGTTTATGCTTCCCTTATACCTGTTGTGTTTATATATGGACAAATGTACTTCTCGAGGAGAGGAACTATTTTGGTTCTGCCTTTGTAGTACAATACCTGCCATATAGTAAATATGTAGTAAGTGGCAGTTGATTGATTGCCTGGTTAGTTCCACACATGATAAAACAAAACAAGACAAATGGAAAACTAAAAATTCTATGAAGAGATAAACTGAAGTGATTGTGGAGAGAAGAAGACCAAGATGGCAGCATGCAAGCTAGATTGAGTGGTAGCAATCTAGATTTTCCAAACTGAGTGCTCAAGGGATATTTCTTCCATCAATGACCTTACCCTTTCTCCTCCTGCCATGGGTTGAAGACATTGTATTTTAGGAAACACATTCTAGAAAACATCTCTTCCTGTTAATGAGCCAGCTGTATGTACCCTATTGGCCAAGTCAGTAAACAACTATTTATTAAGTTCTTCTTATGTGCCAGGCACTGTGCAAATTACTGAGAATACAAAGAAAGTTCAAACTGGTTCCTGTCCTCAAGGAGCTCACAATCTAATTCTGCCTTGAACCTGGCCTCATTCCCCGTTCCCCTGCCTCAGCCTTACGCATTTAATTTAAGACCAGCCATATATCTTTCATTCTGGGAGCTAAAATATACTGAATAAATGGCTTTTTTCTTTAATTATTTCGGGCTTCTCTGGTACATTGTGAATGTCCCCTCATTCCTATAAACCCTGGGGAAAAGATAGAAGGAAGTTTTGAGCGCATCTTCTAAGTGTTTTTTGTTTTTGTTTTTGTTTTTTTGCTAACCTCCCCATGCTGCCTTGGTCTCTTCCTATGGAAAGGTGCCAATTGGATTCCAGTTAATGGGTCTTCCAAGTGATCTTTTCCATTCCAAAAACCATTCCAGGCTACCAGGCCTACCTGATAACCATGACTTGGGAAGGCCCTGTTCCTAAAAGTGTGACCAAGAAGCCAACTTCTGGGAGAACCTTGTTTCTCCCATCAGACATCTTCTCAATGGGCAGAATGTTCATGTTTCTAGCTAATGAATAGTTTGAGCTTTTCAACCAGAATCTCTGCTGGCCTCTCTCTCCACACCCAGTTCAGAATCTGCTCCATTTCTGATCCTACAGAATTGAGTCAGACAAGCAATTTGAGGAGATGAACAAAATAAATGTGTTTGAGAATGAAACATCTTCCAATAGAGATGTTACCAGATAAGCTGGGACCTGCAGAGGCAGGTGGCCCCAGATACAACTAATACATTTAGATTTCAGCAAGATAGGTGGCAAGGTGAAAAAGTGATGGACTTGGAGTCGGAAAGCCTTGAGTTAAAGTTTGGCCTTACTATGTGACCCTGAGCAATTCAATTAACCTGTTAGCCTCAGTGTCTCCTAAAATTGGGACAATAATAACACCTACCTCACAGGATTGTTGTGAGACTCAAATGAGATAATATGTGTAATATACTTAGCACAGTACCTAGCATATGGTAGGTCCTATATAAACTCTTAAATAAACCCTTTCACCCTTCAAGGGATGAAGAAATTCAGCCATCAACCTAAGCAGAAGATGCCACATCACCATTGGTAGGGATGTAATTAAAGGCACAGTCTTAAGTTTAGGAATGACTCCAGAGGTAAGTGATCATTTAGTGAAAAAATGCGGTAGATTTTGATTCAATGGTGGCAGCAAGGAGAGTTATTGATGATGATGAGGAGGAGGAGGAGGAGGATGTTTTTCAAAGAATAATAACATGTCAGAGCTGGAATAGATCTTAGAAGGGGGAATGGCAGAGCTCACCAACTCTTACCAGGCCCTAAGAACATGGTATTTCGGAGCCAGGGCCTATAACAGGAACTATCAGAGCTAAGAGGGATGCTGCCCTTCATTTGTTCACACAAGAAAAGGCAGGTTCAGAAGAGCATAGGTTTCTCTCTAAGGTTACACATATAACAGTTGCCTAAACAGGGAAACACACAAAAACTGATGATCAACACTCTTTAAATGGCATCCTACCAAGTCTTATGTCTAACGAGGCAAAAGCCCTTCTGGATAATGTTCTGAAACCATCAGAACCCTTCAGTTTTTTACAAAGTTCCTGATCTCCAAGCTGGGAATGAATCTCATCACACCCCATCCTTATCAGTGATCCCATCAGCACTGAGACCAACATAAATGCTCCCTTCAGACCTCTGCTTGACAACCTCCATAGAGGGAAAATCTAACACTTCTTGTGATAATCTTTTCCATTTCAGAATATCTAATTATGAGGACATCCTCCCTGCCACCGTTCCACCCTGCCCCATTTACTTCTTGTCCAAACTTTCCTCTCTGGTCCTCCTGCCCACACTGGTCCTCATGCTGTGCTCTGGAACCAAGCAGAATCAGTCCAATCCTTCTTCTTATGACAGCTGCTGTAGAGGGACTTCTACCTCAGGTATAGGTTCGATTAAATGACCTCTAAGGTCTCTCCCAGATCTGAGACTCTGGGAAGTATCTATTGATCATCATTTCTATGGAAGCATTGTTTATGATGCTTACCCATGCTGTTTTCACTATTATAATATTTTATTCCTTTGAAAAATTCATTGTTCCATCCAAGACGGGGCCTCTTAGCTATTTCCCAAGGGTCATAAAACCCCTTTAGCAACCTGAAGAAGCCTATGCATGCCCCTAAATCCTGTTTTTAAATGTATAAAGTAAAACACAGAGGGTTACAATTGAAACTAACTATATTGAAATAAAGCCTCCAGGCATCAAGCCTGTGATGACGTATAATCTATTGGTAGAGCAGATAAACACAGGAATTTCCAAGTAAACAATATTTTGATATCTGAAACAATGGTAAGATGACATAAAGAGGTCTGTTGTCTCCTTGGTGACAAAGTTGCAGGTACTATGGTTTGTTACCTATATGCACAATTGAAACAAATGCTAAATTTCAGTTCGAGATTAGTGAAAACAAAGACGACATAATTTTTCCCCATCTAATTTAATGGATGCCCTGAAAATTCTCCATCAGGTCTGACTCCAGTTTACAAACCCCTCATCTATGCAGTTACCCACTCACTCCCAGCACAGATCATAGCCCCACCAAATTGTCTCCCCAGATATTTGCCCGACCATTCACCCTCTGATGACTGAGACCCGGCAGTGTACCTTTTCCTGTCAGCTAGACTGGTCAGCAGACATACAAGCTGAGACCAGGGACCCTTTTGATGTCTTTCCCACTCTGTTGCTATGGCCAGAACTTCTCTTCTCAAATAACCCAGCCTCTAAAATCCAAAGTCCTCCTCCATGCCATGGGGAGGGGTTAAGGAAGGATATCAGTAAAGAGTGAATATTATCATTATGATGCAAAGGTGAACCCTTGATGTAGATCAAGCCCTGACCCTTCACCAAGTCGAGGTGGCAACTGGGGAAATAAGTAAAAACCACCTGCATCATGTTTTAGCCCCTCCCTTTTTCCACCTGGACATAAGGGACACCAAAGCTTGAAGGATGGAGAGCTGCTCAGCAGTGGAATGGGCCCAGGAATGGACATCTATGATGGTGAGAGGTGGTAAGACATAAAGCAGAGGCCAATGGCCATGGATCCAGGGCACTAAGTAGGTGACCTGGCTTTTTCACTGGATGACTTTTGGCATGCCTTTTGCCCTTTCAAGGCAGTGTGGTGCAGTCAAAAGTGTACTGTTTGTTAAGTTAGGTAGTCTGGAGTTCAATTCCAGCTGTGTAATGCTGGGGAAGTCATGGAACCTCTCAGTCTTAGCTTGTTCATTTGTAAATTGAAGGAGTGACACTTGGAGACCCCTAAGGTCCTACATTCTCACAAGCCCTGTTTTAGGGTCCAAAAAAGAAACTAGTGATCTGCCCCACCAAATCACTAGAAGGCAAACAAACTGTAGTTCTGCCTACATCATCATTTCTGTTTTCCATTCAGGGGGATGCTGGGATTTGACTCATTTATAGCTCCAGGATGAAACAAGCAGCCTGGCCTGTATGAGTTTGGGCTGCAGCCAAACCCCTGCAGATGCTAAATCCTGTCTGTGGCTCACCTCTGTGGTGGTCCAGGTGGAGAACAGGAAAGGAGGGGGACTGTGGGCCAATGGAGGGAGGCCCAGATTGCAACCTTCTCCAGTCAAATGGTACCAATCTTGGCATCACTAGAAATGTATGTATGTGTGTGCATGTGTGTCTGTGTGTGTGTGTGTGTGTGTGTGTGTGTGTGTGTCAGGGGAGGGATGGGGGGAGTGTTTTGTCACAAGGAAGGAACTCAGATGTGTTCTGGCTTCCTCTCCTCTTGGGGCCCTCCAGACCCCGGCCCCTTTTCCTTCCCCAACCCTACCGGCTCCAGGCTCCCTCCCTCCCTCCTGGCCAGCAGCATCGGGTTCCCATTCCAGGGCCAAGACAGCAGCTGCATTCAGCTCTCCTCTCTCCTGGCTCCTCCAGCTCCAGTGTGGAAGGGGGCCCATCTATACTATCCAACAGTGCTCTCTGGTGGTGCTCAGTCCACAACACCTTCAGCTCCTCTGCCCAAACAGAATGCAATGTCCAGGCTCTGGGAAAACCAGAGCAATGACAGGGATTCTCAACATGTTTCTGGGTGATAAGAAAAGTAGAGCCATAAACAACTTTAAAATCAGCAAGGCATGAAATGTGAGTCGTGGTTTAGGAAGGTAATGTAGATAGAGAGGTTAAAAATCCTTCTTTTCGTCCACCAGATGTGTATGCTCTGTCTGTAATGCATTTGTCATGTAATGCAGAGCTGGAAATTCAGCCTTTAAAGTGGACCAGAAGAATTGCAATCTGTGTCCAGGGAGGACCACTTTCAACCAGGTCCTTCCGGGAGCGCTGTGCTTCTGGTGGAAGGGATCCCTATTGATGTGTGAACTAGATACCTTGCTTTAAAAGGGCCTGGGGAAAGTAAAGTGCCCCTTGACACTCCCACGGGCACTCTGTCCAGATTGCAGTCCATGCATCCTAACAGACTTATGCAAGACCCGATCAATCAATTAGGTATTTTTTTTCCCCTCTGTCAATGTCCACGAGGTATAGACTGCTGAAAACCTAATGCTGAGCTAGCTCCCTTCCCCCATCAATGAGGGACTTAAGTCTGATTGCGTCAGCCCCAGCGCAAACACACAGATCAGGATGCCAATCCAGTCCTCAATATCAGGCAAACACTGAGCTTTGTAACCTCCTTTTGCTGGCCAGACACGACCATTTGGTCAAACCTAAACTGTATCTTTATTCCTCTCCCAGATTTATTAGTTTGGAGTCTCCTCCAAATTTATTTTGAAGAAAATTATTTATGTTGTCCCTTGGTGTCTTTAAAAGAAAACAAAAACCTGAAACTTACTGGAAATTTGAACTAACATTCAGAGAAGAGTTTGAGTTTTTGATTTCCAAAAGAATTTATTTCAGGACATAGCTTATATAAAGAGACATAAAGGGACATCAGGTGTCATCTTATTTAATTCTCTCACTTTACAGAAAAGGAAACTGAGGCACACGGAAAGAAAGGAATTGATACCATAATAAAGGTTTGTTTAATGAATAATACCTATTAAGAAAGAGATAAATTATGGTGACTATTACTAATATTTATTTTCATGCAAAATTATCTCTTACGTGATGAGAATAAGTGATATGATAACCATTTTGCAAATGAAGTGGGCCTAGAGAATACAGACAAATCTCTAACATTTATATGTTTGAGCCTTAAGGTCTGCAAGGCATTTTACACATAAATAAAATTCATGAACATCGTGAGATTTGTTTTGGTGGACTTTATATTTGTTAGCAGTGTTTTGTTTTTCTTTTCAAGTGAAAGTGGGTGGGGGAAGAAAATATATGGAAGGAAGAAAAGAAGGAAAGAAAGAAGGAACAGAGGGAGGAAGAGAGAGAAAGGAGAAGAGGGACAAAAGAAGGAAGACAATGAACATCCACCAGTTACATTTGAAGGTAAGACTTCAGATATCAAGTCCAAGTCTTTTATTACTAACCAAACTGCTTTTGGAACTTATCATAAAAATGTTCGAATCAGCAAGAAACACTAGGAATTCTCTATGCTTCTCCTTTTTCAGAGTAGACAGTTGAGGCAGATACTGATTAAAAGCCTCATCTAGAGCTAGTCTAACGACTTGAACTCAGGTCTCTCTGACTCGAGGCCCAGCCCTCTATTCACTGTGGAGCCCCCTAACTGCCAAAACAATGTTTTCTTTTTAAATTAGTCCAAGACCAAAGCCTCTTTTCATAAGCAAGATCATTGTGATGCAGGTAAGACTTGTGGCAGCTTCGTTCTTAATGCTGCAGTCTTGGTTTCACTGTTTTTTGCTCCTTCTAGTATAGTGCTCATCAATTCATATTTATCGAATTCCCTTACAAGGAGCTCTGAAGGGTCATCATCGTTTTTTTATGGCATTGAAATCTGTACTGTATCTACGTGAGAACTTAGAATGTCAGAGCTAGAAAGAGCCTTCGAAGTCCTCCTGGCAAACTTTCATCTTAAAGGGAAGAAAAGTGAGCTGCAGAGAAGAAAATAGACTTGATTGACATGAAACAAATGGATTACATAGCATTCATTATGTGTGTATGCAATATATGTACACTAGGATGGATGGATGGATAGAGAGAGAGTGGATAGATAAGCAGGTAGAGAGATAATTAGATAGATAAGCGGATAGATAAGTAGAGAGATTATATAGACAGATATGTGGATAGATAAGTAGATAAAGAGAGATAGATAAGTAGACAGACGGATGGATGGATAGATAGATAGATAGATAGATAGATAGATAGATAGATAGATAGATAGACAGTCATCTCTCAGAGGGAAGGCACTAGTTTTAAGAGGAATAAGGAAAAAACATCTATAAAGGAAGCTTTGGAAACAGTTTGTTGTTCCCCTGACCCCCGCATCCCTCCAATCAGAGGGGAGAGGGGATGGGTTGGGGGAGGCTCGACATTTATGGAGTCCAGAGGAAGTGGAACCAGTTTTGGAAAACAAAAGTGAACTCATCTTCCTGAACCCATGGTCTTTCCTCAGTGGTTGCCCTTCAAGTCTCTTAAAATAATGACCATGAGAAGTATCTGACTCTAGAGCCCATGGTGGGGGGGGGGAGGGGGAGGGCATTCAGTCCTGTTTCTTATATCCAATAATTGCCAGCTGTGCTGTGCTGCTTACTCCGCTGCACATTCTTAAGCCTCCTCAAATTTATCTGCATTGGTTAATAACACCGTGAGAAAACAAACCCACCATGTTCTTCTGGACTGCGACAAAGAGGTGATGGGGCATGCTCACTGCCTATTGCAGTTCAGGGTGATTCACAGGGTGGCTCACCATCTGGGGTCTTCCCATAAATATATGTCTCTTACAGAATCCCTGAGCTGCTCTTTACCTCTCTGCCTGGCCCAGCTCTAAGTATTTAGTAAATATTTAATCTCAATAATAAAAGATCAAGTTCGCACAACTGGAAATTCTTGTTCAGGGACTCTTGGCGCTACTGTGGGTCAGTAATGAAATGCATCTTGGCAGAAAGGACTGGCTGATAAAGTCTCAGCAGATAATGGCAGGCCAGAAACATGGACCGAGGACAGCCTCCCAGAGAAGGTGAGCTTCTGGCTGGCCGATTCCATTCTTTTGGAAGGAGTTTTGTACTAGGCATTGACAAGAGGAGGTGGCTGTTGGAGGATGCTGCTCTGGTCCTGGATTCTCTGTCCCTCCTCCCCAAATCATCCCTGCTTGTCTTTGTCTGTTGTCAGGGTGTTTTCATCCAATAGAATGCCAGCTTCTTGAAGGTAGTGATTTTTTTTCCTATCCCCAATGTCCAGCATACCTCCTTGTACACAGTTGGTACTGAATAAATGCTGATTGATTTTGACTGTTAGAATGAATTGATTGGACTGGATTATTGTACCCCCTACTCCTCAGGAATCTCAGATGGGGCACTGATGTCACAGAGGTGATATTGGGCGACATATTCATGTTGCTTATCTATCCAAGGATGGGATTTCTTCCCTTTAAGAATGTACTATTTCCCCTGCCTTTTTCTCACACTTACTTCCCCTTCTTTCAGTGAAAGTGACATGTTCCTCCTCAGATTTATATTCCCTGGGCCTTTCTTGCCCCAAGCAATGGACTTCAAAAGATACATGTTGGCATGTATGGCATGTTCCTCCCAGCAGACAGAGCCCCTGGAGGGCAAGGACTGTCCCATTTTTCATATCCATATGGTCAATGAATGTTCAATTGGAAGAATGAATAAAATTGAAGACAACCAGTCAATTAATTTGAATAAAAGGGCATTTATTTACTGTCCACTATAAAAAGTAGTACTATTCTATAATGACTAGGCAGACAACCTTGAAGTGTGTGGATCTGATCTCTCTAACACATAGCACACAGGGTCTGTGTTATCTGAGACAAATCACTTGGTCTTTCAGTGTACCAAGCAACTAAAGACAAAGAAGTAAGAGTGCCCTCCCTGGGAGGCCCCTGTGCCATAGAAATCATGTCTAGTCCCTTCCTGGCCCACAAAAAAATATATACTAAATACCATATTTAGTCCTAAGGACACTAACATGAAAAGGAAAACATTCTGTTCTCAAGGAGATTAGGTGCAGCTGGAGGGATATAAAGTCCACCACAAATAGGAAGTGCCAGATAATGAGGATGCAAGTGCCAAAAGTTGATAAGCAGGGAATCCCTAAAGGTCCCTTGTAGGAGGGAACAATTCAGTCTCAACTTGACTGGAGCTAAGGATTCCAAGAGATAGAGGTGAGAAAGGAAAAGCCTCCGCAGAATAAAAAAGACACCACTTTGAGAGGACCACAAAGCACATGTATTTGTGTAATTCCATGTGGGAGAACATCAGATGAGGTAGAAAGAAGTGGGAAGTGGATTGAAAATCGAAATGACAAATATAAGAGTTGGGATTTTACCCTACTAGCAAAAGGAAACAATAGGAAGCTGGTGAGCAGCAGCATTCCATGGACATGGAGAAGCATATTAAGCAGATCAGCTCAGTGGGTGTGTAGTTGGAGAAGGAAGAGAGTGAAGGTCTTGGGGAGGGGATTGGGAAGATAATGCAATGGTCTAAGCTAGAGATGATGAACTGAACTAAGGTAGCTGTTGTATGAGGGGACAGGAGGAAAGAAATAAGATTTAGAAGCTGCTGGGATATGAGGGAGGTGAGGTGGAGTGGAGTCATGAATGATTCTAAGGATGTCAAGCTACATAACTGGAAATATGCTGATGCCCTCAGTAGAAATGAGGAAGTTAGGAGAGCATGGAGTTATAGGAAAAGATGATGTATTTTACTTTTGCTCTGTTTTAATTTGGGTATTATGAGTTTGGCGTGATGTTTTGGGCATTTTGAAAGCCTATAAATTACTCCAGGTGATCACATACATTAGTTTGCAATATAGAATGGGAATTCAAGAAAGAGATTGAGACTGAGCCTGGAGATTCAGCAGCCATATCAGTAGACAGAAGATTAAGATTCATGGGAATTAATGAAATCACTGAAAGATAGAAAGGAGAAAAGGGCTTGGGCCAGAACTGTTAAGTGCCCCATGCACTTAGGATAGAACATGAATGCTAACCTAGCGATGGAAGCTGAGGAGTGAGACAGAAGGGAGAAGTAAGAGGGAGCAGTGTCCTGAGAACCAAAAGAAAGGAGAGAGCCAAGGATTTGTGTCCAGTAATGTAGAGTAGCCAAGGAGGACTAGGAAAAGAATGATGGATGAACGCATGTACAAAACGTTAGGAAGCAAGCCTGGAAAATAGTTTTCTGTAGGCTTTTAGAGAACAATTAGTTCGCAATAGGTTGTTTATAAGTGTCTTAGATTGAGAGATGAAAAAGGTCAAAATGTGTCCTTCATTCCAGATATTACAAATTCAACCCATCATGCAGAACAGGTATTTTGTGTCTGGAAAAAAGAATGGATTTCAAATGAAGAAGCTTGTTTCACATTAACAGTGATATCAGGAAAGTCCCTCACCTCCATGAGCTTCAGGTTTATTTTTACCAAACCAGAAGGATCTCACCTATGGATGTAGCTATAGAATGTGTATCTACTATTCAAAGTCCCACCTTAACAAAATACAGAAAAACCTAGATATTTGGGGTCACAGTAATGAAGGAAGACCTTCACCCAAGGCATGGATGGTTTGGTATCTACATCACAGAAGGGAGTATTTCTGCATTAAAAAAGAGCCTTGAGGATGCTCTAGACTTTTGTGCCCAATGATGCACCACCATCCCCATATATACATCTCCTCTCCGATGTGCTGGTTCAAAGAACATGGGATCGGGGAAGGAGGATTGGGATAAAGAGAAAAGAATTTTTCCAACAATGTAAAGAATAGCTTTTTAAACAGTAATATTTTGATAGTACATCATCTGCAGTGCAGGTTGGTGTCATTGGCTATTTTGAGGAAGGAGCTTGTTAAATAGAATACCCCTAATCACTTCAGAATTGGCCATCTTCTGATAGCAAACATCTCTCACTCAGGCGTAAACAGCCATCAGAAATAGACATTGCAGAAAGATGAGCTTTCTTCTCCCTTTAGTGTTCCTGGCTTCCCACAGCCCAATGTACTCAAAGTTCACTGCAAATATTAGATTTATTCTTGGCTCAAGGGAACCTTCTGACCTTCTCTGTGTCCATTAGACAATACTCTGGTTTTCTAAAAGGAGACCTATCTATTCTTTCTTAATGATGTTAGAAAAGCACACCTTATGAGGGATGGTAAACTTTACCTCTCCCCTCCTGGTTCTGATACTATTGACTGAGTTCCTTCCCTTGGTGAACTGTCCCCCAGCCCCTCCACTCCAACTTCATTCATAATATTGAGAGTTATAAGGGCCCTTAGTCTAGCTCCAACATGATACGGTGGAATGAGCACTGATTTTGGAGGGAGAGGAGATAAGTTTTAGTCTTACAGCTGATATTGAATACCTGCCTAGCCATAAACAAATCATGTAGACTCCCTGGGTCTCTTTACTGCTATATAAAAAACAGGTGAGGTTGAACTATGTAGGCTCTGAGGTCTCTACCAGCTCAAGAACATTGATTCAGTATTCTTTAATTTTGGAGAGAATCCTCCTTATTACCAGAATAGTAGATCTAAGCAGGGGCAGGACTCAAGTGAATAATAGATGATATGGAGATATCACTTTTCATTCTTCAGACTATTTGTACCCCACTATAACTCTGTGATGGAGGTACTATTGTCTCCATTTCACAGATGAGAAAATTAAGGCTCAGAGAGCAGTGACTTTGTATGATCACACAGTGTCAATGACAGGGTTTGAAGCCAGGAATTTCTGCCTCCAAATAAACCCTGTGGGTATGCCATAGTGCTCCTCTGGAAAGCTTCCAGATTAGAACTCAGGTCCTCTGACTCTAAATATGGTGTTCTTTCTACTGTTCTTCATTAGAAACATAGGAGCAGTAGAAGGAGGATGGTGCCACCCCATGTGTTAGACCAGAGAGCCTGTCTTGAATAGAGGGAGGTTAAGGGGGAGGGGAGGGGATACAGGATTTGGAAAAGCCCTAAGCCCTGCCCCCCTGGAGGTCCCATTCCAGTTAGGACACAAAATACAAACACACAACTCTAACACACAACAGAACATGAGAAATGCTTCAGAAAGGGCACAAGCAAATACTGTGGGAGGGGGAAATTAGTTTCCATGTGGAGATTACAGGAAGACTTTCTGAGGAAGGCAGTGTTTTAGTTGTACTTTACTGTGTGGGAAGTCTCTGGGTGAAGAGGAGAATAACCAGACTGTTCAGGTACAGGGCAGTATGATAAAGGCCAAAGGACAGGAAGGAGTACTTTACAGACAAAAAAACAGGAGTTTAAGAAATTGAATTCACATGGCCAATGTCACCAAGAAGTGGTAAGGGTCAGAGACAGGTTTTGAAGTCCAGACCTGGCTATATGGCCACTGATCATTTGATAGCAGGGCTTTGAGAACACAGTGGGATCATGTGTTTTGAGTCCAAAGAGAGAAGATTGATTTGGGACTATTGCAGTCTTTGAGCCAGAAGACAAAGTTGAGTCATGTAAGTTTTGCTGCTGCTGCTGCTGTTTCTATTTTTAGAGACACAGCCTACAAGAAAGAAGGAGAGGAAGAAGTAGGGACATTACAAGTCTGGCCCCACCAAGGATTTTAAAAGATGAGTTGGAAAGGGTAACATGGGATCAACAGTTAAGAGAAGACAAAAAGAGAAAATAAAATAGGAAAATGAAAAGAAAGCTGAGAATGAACCCAGTGACCATAATGATATCTCATAATATCAGATCAGAGGACTTGGACTGAAATTACTGATTCTGCTCATATCTCCAAGGACAGATGGAGGCTCCAAAATCATGCCTACTCTCCCCCACCCCAGTCTTCCCCCTTTGTGCCTGTGTCATAAGAGAAAAGAGAGACAGAGGGACAGAGATGGAGAGAGACAGAAACAGAGAGAGGAGGGAAAAGCACAGAGAGGAGGAAAAGAGACAAAAGGAGACAGAGACAGAAAGGAGAGAGAGAAAATATGTGCATACGGAAGTGATTCCTTAATTTAAATATTTCCTGTATTCTGATTATACCTTAAATAGAAATCAGGAGTTACCTGGAAATACACAAAAATTTAAATTAGGAAGAGAAGCCAAATTCTGAACTTTGAAAATTTTCCTAACTGGGGCTCTGGGCTATTATTTTCACATTAATAACTTTTACTCAGGTACAAACTCTTCAAAACAAGAAAAAGATAGAATCCTTATCTTCCTTCATGTTTTCAGCTTGGGGTGCAAGAAACCCTCCCTGATTCCCTTTGCTAGTGTTCTCTGCCATCCCATTATTAGTGTTCTATCTCTGGATAAATTTCCTCTTAATATCCTTATTTGACTCTGCAACCCATGACTTAAAGTCCATTTGCATAAGACTGTTCATTGGTGGACAGTGATTATCCAAAGCTTCCTGTGTGTCTGCAGGAAATGTGGAGTTGGTGAGTTCTTGAAAAAGAAGGACCCTACTTTTCTGGTTTCCACCTTCAAGAGAGAAGATGTGTGGTTCCAGATTTACTTCAGGGAGAGGTTCCTCAGAGGAAAGAAAGACTCTAGGAAAATGTCAACATGTTGAAAAGTCTGCCTCTTGGATTAATCTGGAATTCTTTCTTTCTTTATTGAGCTATCTAACTCCCAGTAGGAAAATACATTCACTTTGTGTATTTTCTGGTACATTCTTATCTATATACCTTTTTAAAATTTTTGCTCATTATCATCTTGGATAAATTGGTTTATTTCCTGTTTGTCACCTATACTCTTTGTGGAACTAGCATTTGGTGGGGAGGGAATGTAGTCTTGGATATAGCTTAGACGCTGCTTTTCCATTAAGGGATAGTAATCAGGAGTGTGGCTTGAACCTAAACATTATTTCCCCTAGACTAGGATTGGAGACTTTAAACATTATCCAGTCTGAGCCTCCGTGTGAACCACATCTAAAGAGACCCATGTGGACACATGTCATATCCATGGGGGACACATATCATCAGCATGGTCAACACACCCTCACCTGCAACTGAATGTTTTATCTCCCATTAGCATGAATTTTAATGATTATCATGAATAATATTGTTGCTGCTCTCCTTATCATTATCATCATCAAATCTTATGATCAGTTTCAGGCTCTGACAATGCCAACTAGTAGAGGGCAGGATTCATGAATAAAAGCACTTGTTCTTACATGAAGGGAACCTTCTTTACTTTCCTATAAAACATTTTAAGATTGTGATATGCCTCAACTTCATTAAAAATGCATCCATCTCCCATTTCCAGAGATTATGATGCTGACCCAAGTATGTAAGGGTAATAGGAATGAGAACAAGAACATTTACAAAGTGCTTTCTATATGCCAGGTACTGTGCTAGGAATTTTGCAATCATCATCTCATTTAATCCTCACAATTACCCCAAGAGGTTATTATGCTTATTTTACAAATAAAGAAACTGAGGCAGATAGTGGTTAGATGACATACCTACACAGCTAGTATGTATCTAATGTCAGATTTGAACTCATCTTCCTGACTCTAGGTCCAGCACTCCCACTACTGGGTCACCTAGATGCCCTTTAAGCTTTAGAGTTGGAAGAGATCATAGAACCTAGAACACGGGATATCAGAGTCAATGTGAAACAAAGAACAAACTCCGTCAGAGGTGGGCATGACCTTAGGATATTAAACAGGAACCATCTAAGCTCAGTGACCTTAGGACACAGAAGACAGAGATGACAGATGACTCAGACCAAGAATCACAGAATATACTTCTATGAGGTAGAGACAGTGGAGGTCACACGGTACAGCATCATCATTGACAGGGAAGAAAGTGGAGCCTCATGAGTATCGAAGTGACTAATCTCAAGTTCCTCCAGTTAATAAGCAGCAGAAATTTCATTTTGCTCAGGTTCAGGGTCTAAATTCCATTCCAGACCCAGTAACTCTTCCCTTACCCACTCAGCCTTTCCTCACATTCATTATGATGGTGAAGTTTCCATGGTGTTTCCTACTCTGATTAAAACTAGTCATTGATCATTATTGGTTATATCAAAGTCTACCAAAAGTGGCAGTCGCTTTTTTTACTGCATGTGTTTCCTCTTCTGTTCTCTATTGCATTATTTTCATTTTTCCAGTAATATTTCATCTGCCCTCAATTGCATTGTCTGCATTATTCAAACCAATTTCACAAATATAGATGGAGGGGGTGACAAATATGAGGAGACTTGCTTTCTAGCCTATGTGATGCTACTGCGGGAGATAAGACATTCATCGGGCTAATGTCATCAGTAGTCATAACAGAAATGTAGAGGAAGAAAGGGACAAGCAGAATGCTAAAGGATTTTGGAAGAGGGAGACCTTGCTGAAAGAGGGGGTGAGTTGTGATGCAGAAAGCTTCCTGGAGGAGGTAACCACTGGTGGTAGCAGGAGGAAGGTGGGCAGGATTTTAACATGTATGGTTGAGGAGGCAGAGTATCCCAGGTGTGGGAAATAGTACAAAGGGGGATCCAGTAACTGAAATACACTCAGTGAGGGGACAGTGAGAAGGAAGAGTCAAGGAGTGAGTCAACAAGCATTTGTTAAGTACTAACTTAGTACCACAGTGTGTACTCAATACTAGGAATGCAAAGAAAATATTGTGAAATGACTCCTGCTCTCAAAGGCCTTGCATTCTTAAAGATAGAGAAAACAAGGGGAGAATTATGTAAATAACTAGACAAATACAACAGGTGTTCAGAGAAGAGAAAGGTGAATCTCTGAAGGGAAAGTGTTTGCAGCAGTGAGAGTGGGTGGGGAAGGCCTTGGGCAGAAGGTAGGATTAGAGCTGAATCTTGAAGGAAGCCCAAGAGCCAGTAGGTGGGTGGAGACAAGGAAGAAAATCATTCCAGGTGCTCAGGACAGCCTATGCAAAGGCAGGAGATGAGATGATGTGTACGGAACTCCTAGCAGGCCAATGCAGCTGGTTAACAGAGGATGTGGAGAAAATGAAGCTCTGGTAGGGCTCTAATTAGGAGCTGTGAAGGTCAAAGAGGAATTTCTTTTTGAGCTTAGAGGTAATAAGGAGCTTTTGGATTTGACTGAGTCAAGTCATGTGGTCAGATTTGTATTTAAGGAAAATCGCTTTGTTTAGATGGATGAAACTGGAGACAGAACAATTTTCGGGATCTAAGAGAGTGGTGATCAGGGCTGTTCGTGGTAACTGGGTGAGAGTGTAGAGAAAGGATCTAAAGTAAGAGGTATTGGGAAGAAAGAAATGCTGAGATTTGACAACTGATTAGACATGTGGAGGGAGAGAGAGTAAAGAGACCAAGATAATGCCACGGTTATGAACCTTGGTAGATGGTGGTTGAAGAATTAGGATGTCTTCAAAAGAAATAGGGAAGATTGGAAGAGGGGAGGATTTGGAGGGAAGGAGCATGCTGGATGGATTTGCTATGACTTTCAGTCAGCAGAACATGGTGTTATGAAGTATGTAATGGAGAGCCACTAAAGAATTTGGCAAAGGGGAGCAATGCACTGTGAATAAATGTCATTGTTGATCAGTCAATTCAGTCATATCTGACTCTGTGACTCATTGAGGATTTTGGGGGTGAAAATACTGAGTGGTTTGCCATTCCTTCTCCAGCTCACTTTAGAGATGAGGAAACTGAGGCAAACAGGGTGAAGCGGCATGCTCAGGGTCACATAGCTAGTAAATGTCTGAGAGTAGGAATAATTCCAGACATCTATCTATATGATTACTATTAATAGGGTTTGAGGCCAAAAGAGTCACCCAGTCCTGGAAACACACTCTCCCCTCTATACAGTTCTCTTGAGTGAAGGCTGTCCCAATGTCATTATTATGCAGACCACATTCCATTGATTGCTGTTTTCTGCTGATAATTCTGTGACAAATCCTATTTCTGCACTTCAAGTGTGTTCGATGGAGATTCGGGTGGTGGATGTGTTCCAATAAACTGTCCCTTCACATCTCAAAAACCTGAGTTATTATCAGCTCTCCATCTGCTTCAAGAAGCTGTGTACAGCCTCCTCTCAACTCCTTACATTTGCATCCTATCTGAAAGGCAAGCACGTCACCTTGGCCTGAACTCGGAAGGCAGATTTGCCCAAAACTTGGGGGAGTTGTCTATTACAATTCCACTGTGCTGGAGGCCTGGCTTCATTTACCTGGTGAACATCAGAACAACTTCTGGTTTGATGGCTGAGGGTCTGTGGGAGCCCCGGTTAATGAGGCTGTGTGTGTGTGTGTGTGTGTGTGTGTGTGTGTGTGTGTGTGTGTGTGCCCATATGCATGTTTGCCCCTCAGCCGATTCCACTAATTTTCATTTAGTAAAACTGTCCAAAATTGTTACCCTGTGAAGCATTGCTCATTTCAAACACAGCTGTTCAAAGGTACTACTTGGAGACAAGAAAGTGTTTCCATATACTCTGGAAAACACTGAGACTTGTGCTTTGTGTCAGAAAAGTCCTTCCTATTGCCAGAGACTCCTTCCCCGAAGAGCGTGTAATTTATAGCCTATAATGCAATAATCACATAAAATAGGCAAATGCAAATTTAATAATTAAATTTTCCATAATAATTGGATGAAAAAGCAAATAATAGAAACAATTAATAACTATGAAAAGGAAAGATTATAACAAAATGAAACACCAAGAGTCTTGGGATACAGCTAAAATAGAAAATTGAGGAAAAGATATCCCTGACAACATAGATTATAAAAATAACTCATCATGAATGATGTGTATACATTTGTTAAAAGTGAATCAACATATCAACCTTCAAATGAACTTTAAAAAATTAAAAGATACATAAATAAAATAGAAACAAAAGCACTGTTTGCCAAAAAGTTAAAAACTGATTTATTGAAAATAATAATAAAATCAATGGATATTTAGATAGCTGGATTTTTCTAAAGGAAGGAAAATAAAATTACCACAATTTAAAAATGAACAAGGTAAAACTGGAACAGATTAGAATTTTAAAATATTAGATCCTCTTGTATATAATACTGTATTGGAAAATCTAAAATTTTAAAATGTCAGTATTTAATAGCAAAAATAATGGAACATGGCATAGCCTTTATAAGCAGTCTAATCGCAGAAATGAAATTCAACAAGCCATAAAGTAATGGCCAAATGGAAAAAGAGAATTAGCCAGATCCCGATCGAGATGGATTTAGAGCTGAATTCTGTGAAATGTTTAAAGAACAGCTAATATCTAGTCCACACAAATTATTCTATACAAATTTAAAAAAACAGACAGTTTATGAGAGAAATGTGATATTAATACCTAAACCTGGGAGGGATAAAATGAAGAAAGAGAACCCTAAACCAATATTATTTATGCATATTGATGCCAAAGGAAAAATAAAACAAATTCTAGCAAAAAATATATATGTATATATGGATAAACATACACATACATATATACACATATTGGTTGCCCGGAGAAGTTCATCAATATTGTACATCAATTTCATGATGGCATGTTTACCTGGGTTCTGGATAATGGACAAAGCTCTTGTGCCTTCCCAGTCACCAATGGAGCGAAACAGGGCTGTCTGCTTGTTCCCATGCTTTTTAGCATGATGTTTACAGCCACATTGATGCATACTTTCAATGAGGATGAATACGTCATCAAGGTCAACTACCGTACTGATAACAAGTTCTTCAATTTGAAAAGACTACAAACCAAGACCAAAGTGGAAGGCGTGTTGGTGCATGACTTTCTGTTTGCAGATGATTGTGCACTCACTGCAGCCTCTGAAGCTGAGATGCAACAAATTGTAGATCAATTCTCTGCTGCTTGTGCTAATTTTGGCCTAATAATTAACACCAAAAAAACACAGCTGCTCCATCAGCCACTACCATACAATACATGTATGGAACCATCAGTTACAACAAATGGAGAAGTTGTGAATGCTGTGGATAAGTTAACTTACCTCGGTAGTGTACTTTCCAGGGATGTACACATTAACAATGAGGTTGATGCAAGCATGCATTGCCAGAGCTAGCTCAGTATTTGGAAGGCTCTGAAGAAAGGTTTGGGAGAGAAGAAGTATTAGACTGACTACCAAACTGAAGGTCTACAGAGCCATTGTGCTGACCTCGTTGTTGTATGCCTGTGAAATATGGACAGTCTACGAGCGCCATGCCAGGAAACTGAATTGTGACCATTTGAACTGTCTTAGGAAGATTCTGAGGATCTGGCATGATAAGGTACCAGATACTGAAGTACTTGTTTGAGCTGAACTGCCAAGCATTCAAACTATGCTTCAGAGAGTGCATCTCTGATGGGCTGACCACGTTGTTCGAATGCAAAATGTATGCTTGCCAAAAAAACTACTTCATGGAGGAGTCACATGGGGCAGGCGATCACATGGTGGCTAGAAGAAATGATACAAAGACACTCTCAAGTTCTCTCTCAAGAATTTTGGATTTGACTGTGCAACATGGGAGACACTGGCACAGGACCACCCAGCAGGGCGTGCTCACATAAGAAAAGGTGCTGCGCTCTTTGAGCAAAGCGGAATTGAGACAGAACAAAGTAAATGCACGGTGCGCAAAATTGGGATATGCACCCCAAATATTCAAATGGACTATCTGTGCCCAAGCTGTGGTAGAGCATTTCAAGCTCATATTGGTCTGATCAGCCACAGTTGGACACACTGAAATTTCACTTTACAATGGTGATGTCGTTTTGGTCCTCTTCAAAGACGAAGGTCAATAACCAAACAACCAACCAACCATGTGTGTTTAATATTATTTCTCTTGTTATTAAGTCATTTCAGTTGTGTCTGACCCTTCATGACCCCATCTGGGGTTTTCTTAGCAGAGATACTGGAGTGATTTGCCATTTCCTTCCCCAGATCATTTGACAGATGAGGAAACTGAGACAAACAGGATTAAGTGACTTGCCCAGGGTCATATAGCTGGTAAATGTCTAAGCCCAGATTATTACTCAGGAAGATCAGTCTTCCTGACTCCAGACCCGGTACTCTATCGACAGAGCCACCTAGCTCTATCTTGCTATATTGTATTATGCTACGTTACATTAAGTTACATTTTGTTATGTTGTGTTATGATGTGTTGTGTTGTGTTATGTCATATCATACCATATGCACAAGGATTAGTTTGTTTTACTTTGTTGTAATTTATCTGTGATGCAGGAAAGATTCAACATTAAGATAACAATGGACGTAATGATTCTCTTTAAACATTCAAAGTCACGCATATTTTAATAAGTGTGTGTAGGGTGAAATCTATGGTAAAATACAACATCAATTTATGTGAAAAATACTGAAAAGTTTTAATATCCGAAAGACAATGTTGGTGTTACCAAAAAAAAAAAAAGTCTTGATGGCAGTATGTGGAGCCTCAAACCCTAAATTCTGTACCCTAAATTTGGCACCTAGCATATGCTATCCTCTTTTTACAACCAGGGAGGGAAGAGAACAGAAGAGAACCAAAGGAAAAGCAGAGGCAATTTGACAGGCAGGCAATCCAATAATCATCGTGTTCACCCTTCATTGACGAAGAAGACCATACCATCGGAGAAATGATGACATGACTTGCACTTTTGAGTGAGGGAGGGCCGTGCAGCCCACCAGCCTCACTTCTCCTTCAGAGTCATCTGAATCCAGTGACCTGATATTCCTCAAGGTACCTAGAGATGGCCCAGGATGCCCTGGGAAACCATGGGTCCTTTAGACCAAAGTCTTTGCAAGCACTCTCTTAGTGTGAGGCAACACCCATTCATTGAATAGGCCTGTTTAAGAAGTCACTAGGGAATGGTCCTTTTAATGAGGTCAAGAAAAACAAAGACATCAGGCTGGGTGGGAAACAGCAACAGTTACTAATGATAATCACTCTAAAGCTAGGAGGGTCCAGGAGTCCTTGGCAGGGGCCCGTTGGAGTCCCAGTTTCAGAGAGCAGTAGGTTTAGGGTTTTGGGAATCCAATAATATAATTTGTCATTGAAATGCAAAGAAGACACAGCTCTTAATCAGTCTTTATTTTTAAAATGTCTACCTATGGTGTGTAGGAAACATTCACCTTATGTGTTCAAACTGTAAATAGTGGTTTGGGAAAATAGGACTTCCAGGGAGCGCATGGCCACCCTGGGATAAAGAATATGCTGTATCAAGTGTGATTCCTATTAATGTGTGCTTGAGTGAGGGGCTTGGGGGTGGAGCAGAATCCTGAATCAATGTTGGCCCTTGGAAAGAAAGAGAATAGAAAAAGGGGACTCCTTTGTGAACAGTAATAATGTCTGGGTATTCAGGGCTTTCCCAGAAGCTATCCCCACCTCCTTTTTTTACATTCAGACATACCCAAGAACCTTTGAATTCCTGGAATTTCTGCTAGGCATTTGAGCTATCGTAGCAATAACGTTGCCATCTCCCAGCTTTTGCTCCTTTTTAAATTCATTTTTGTGGTTGTTATTGTTATCAGCCTTTGTATATCCCATCAGGCTACACCTGTCAGGCTGTGAAATATGAAAACATGTAAGACTGAGAATTAGCAGTGAATACATCCATCCTCATCCCAGCCTCGTTTCAGGAGTAGAACCTGGTGAGAGATAGATGAGGAAGGATCAGATGAGAACCAGTCAGTGATGGTGGTGGTTCTGGGCAGTAGCGTAGAACAGATAGAACAAGGAACTTAGAAGACAGCCATTTGAGACTTATATCTGTAATTTCCTCTCTACAGGACCGTAGCAAATTATTTGGCTTTCTCATGTTGAAAATGACCATAATAGCTCCCACCTTTGAAATTATGTCAAAAGGTGGTTGTAAAGAGCATAAGATATGTGTCCTCAGTGCTGTTATAATCAGATAGATCTTTGGTTTCCTTGGTATTGGACCTTCTTACAAACATGGAAGTCAATACCCACTCATGCTTTCTCAACATGTGCTGTTCTTTTTCAAATCCTCTTGTAAACCTTTTAGAGAAGGGCCCTAATAACACCACTTCCTCTAGGTCTCATTTTTTTGTGTATGGGTATCAATGGAATACATGAGTTACCATTACCTAAATGTGATTTGTTATTATAATAGGAAGTTCATTGGAATTGATCAGGGTTTGACTCCCAGTTCTGACACTATGTAAGCTTGATCCTACAATCTCTCCTCTCTGAGTCTCAGTTTCTTCCTCTGTAAAATGATGGGCTCAGATCAAATGGCCTCAAAGGTCCCTTCCATTGACAAAATCCTATGATCCTTGAGTTCATAGCGAGTAATTCTCAAACTCATAGATTGTGATGAGTAGCATTACCTTATATCCAGAGCTTTAAAGTGCTTCTTAAAGTCTCAAATGACTAATCATATTTTGTTTTGGTTTGGTTTGGTTTGGTTTTTTTTTTTCCATCATCATCACTTGTAGTCAATCTCACTGACAAGGTCAAATTAAATTTGAGGATAAGGTGTTTTAGTCTAATAAATACTGAAAGTGGGTGGCCTAGTCCAAAGGTATCACCTTAGACCATACATACAGAGAGTCTTATATGCTGAGAATTTTGGAATGGAATGGAGTCAATCAATAAGCATTTATTAAACACCTATCTTGTGCCAGGCACTGTAGATATAAAGGCATAGCATACTCCCTTCCCTCAAGGAGTTTACAGTCTAAAGAGGGAAAATAGCACATAACAAGATGCTAAAGGTGGGGGTGAGAAGTAATAAAGAGGGTTCCTAGAGGAGCCAGGTTGGATTTAGTCCAGAGCAGGGATGGGGAACCTGTAGCCTCAAGGTCACATGTGTGTGGCCTTTTGACTATATCCATGTGTTGCAGAACAAAACCTTGTATGAAGGGGATTTGTGCTGTGAAGTCTGCATTCAGTCAAAGGGTCACATTTGAGGAGATAGAAAGCCACATGTGGCCCCAAGGCTGCAAGTTCCACACCCCTGGTCCAGAAGAATGCAGCTGGGTGGGAAATTGATAGAGATCCAGAGTGCCTTCCTTAAATAGGAGATCTGGAAAGAGCTTGGTGATATCCATCTTCCGTCCTCTTCCAGTCTAAGGGAGGGAGGGGTCCTAGAAGCAGGGGGGACTGAATAGGTGGGAGTCTCAGGGTTAATGTGATTTTGAAGGATAATGAGATTCTGGAGAGCATAATAGGAAGTATAGAGGAGTTCAGCCAGGTCATAAATAAAGAAAGGAGACACAACATAGAATCTGAATCAATGTTTATTGAGTGGATATTAAATAACATCAAACCTCCATAAGGATACCATGTTTATCTGAGGGGGTAGTATGAAACTTTCCTCCAAACAAACTGACTTCTCTGTCCTACTTACATGGTTGGTTGTGTTGTTACTGGCTATACCAACTTGATATTTCCCTGGCTACACTTTTTAAAAGCTGACAGATTGATCCTCCCAAGGAGGTCTCTATTTCTCCCTATTCTGCTTCATAAACGATAATGAGCTCTCCACTGCCTACAACATGAGAGACAAACTCCTTAGTGAGGCATCCAAAGATCTCCACAAGCACCTCCAGTCTTTCTCCCCAGGCTTATTCTCTTTGTACTCTCAAAGGAATTCCAGTTCCTCCCAGAAAGCACATCACAAAGTGTCCTTGGTTTTAAGAGTATACCCTTCCAGACTAAACCAATCAATAGAATTAGTAAAATAGATGCTCAGGCTCTTGTTAGATAACAGCCAATCAGCTGCAGCTTAGATGTTCCCTTCTTCCATCCTTTCTTCCCTCTTCCTTCCTTTCCTCCCTCCCTCCCTTTGTCCCTTCCTTCCTTCTTTTGTTCATCTATTCCAAGAATTCTGCCCCATTCTGACCCGGTTTGTATTCTATTCTGGGCACCTCATTTTAGGAAAGAAATTAACAAATGAGAACATTTTCAAAAAAGGGTTGACATAATCGGGGAGAGTCTGAAGACCTGACTAGATAATGATTAGTTGAAGACAAATGTAATATTGAGCCAGGAGAAGATAACAATGGGCATGGTTTCTACCTTCATGTATTTGAAAGGCTATTAGATGAAAGAATGAAATCATTTTATTTGACCCAAAGCAAAAAACTAACAGCAAGTAAGATCAGAAATGTAGACCTTAGCTGACATAAGGTAAAAATTCCTAGGAACAATGTGGCCAGCACTGGAATAAGCTGTTTGCTGAATCATATGTTCTTATCACTGAAAATCTTCAAGATGTAGCTAGGTGACCATTTCATTGAGAATTTGAGGAGAGGATTCCTGTTTTGGTAGAAGCTGCACCAGGGGACACTGAGGCCCTTATCATCCTGTAATGTCATTTTTATGAACCTCCCCATCACATGAGAGAATTAACTATTTCACATGCATTAGATGCCTCTATGAGTTAGCACAGCCAACCAAACTTCAGCAGCCAATGTGACTAAGTTCATCCTAAGTTGTCATCTATGGATGTGAGGCTTGTGTGAAGCCTTCTGTGTGGAAGGACCACCATAGAAATTCTCCAGTTTCCTAGCCTTTGAAAACTGAGGAATATGACACCACAATGAGACAGTGGAGAAGGATTAGGAGGTTACTTAGCTTCTGAATCTCCATCTCTTAAGGATGAAGCCTATGCCTCTCTCTGACATAGGCTTTCCAAATAGAGTCTACAGATCTCACCTGCAGAAAGAGTTTTCTCTTTTTAGGGCTAATACCATCGTGAACATTCCCTCAGAGCTGAGGTCCACCCTCAGTGGTGACAAGTCCCAGACCTTCTCATATGCCATCTGCTAGGAAGTCACCTCTGGCTGAAAGTGTCTCAGAAAGCAAGGAAGGTTCCATCGCCTATCCTAGGACCTCATCCACATGTCTCTTATAAGACTCTTCTCTGTTTCATTATCAATAGTTGCCATTGTTAACACCTGGGTGAATGTTCCAGACAATTTCTGAGGACTCAAAGAAAAAAGAAATGAGAACAGCATGGTGGAGGGAGCCAGAGTTCTCTGTTTTTAATATCAGCTCATCCCCTTACTAGCTGGGTAATCATAGCAAATATGTTTTATTTTTTTCTGGGCCTCAGTTTGCCCTTCTATAGAACAAAGGAATTTGGCTCCATGGTTTGTCTCTAACTCTTGATTCTAAGAAATAACTACTTTAGGGGGAGGAGCCAAGATGGCAGAGTAGAAAGACTCATGTATGCTAGCTCCGAACCCACAGCCCATAAATTTTCTGTAAAAATAACTCCCCACAAATTCTGGAGCAATGCAAGCCATGCAGCAACACAGTGGAGGAGATTTCTGTTCCAGAGAACTCTGAAAAACCGGCCCCAAAGGTCTGTCATGCACCAGATGTAGAGCAGAGCCCAGCTCTGGCAACGCAGCGCCGAGAGGAGCACATCCGAGCAGGCTTCAGGAACAGAACCTTCGGTGGTTGTGAAGGTCCCTCCACCCACAGGCGCTACAGGTCAGTGAGAGAGACTTCTGGGCTGACCGAGAAGGGATCAGGGTGTCTCCATAACTCAGGCCCCCTCGGGAGGCAGCAACAGAGGCAGCAGCGACCAGGGACTCCTGGAGCAGACAGGACCTCAGATCCATTACTGAAGGTCTCCACATAAACCCCCTGAGGGAACTGAGCCTGGGAGGTGGCCCTGCCCCCACCTGAGCACCAGAACTTAAGCTCACATTGAACAGCAGCCACGCCCACCGCTGAAAGTCCTGAGGCTGGGGAGCATCATTTGAATCTCAGACCCCAAGCACTAGCTGGGTGGATCTAGGCGGGGGTGGAGAGGAATCTCAGAAGTCAAGTAACTGGCTGGGAAAATGCCCAGAAAAGGGAAAAAAAATAAGACCATAGAAGGCTACTTTCTTGGTGAATAGATGTTTCCTCCTTTCATTTCTGATGAGGAAGAACAATGCTTACCATCAGGGAAAGACATAGAAGTCAAGGCCTCTGTATCCCAAACACCTGAAATAGATATCCAATGGGCTCAGGCCATGGAAGAGCTCAAAAAGGATTTTCAAAATCTAGTTAGGTGGAGGAAAAACTGGGAAGAGAAATGAGAGAGATGCAAGAAAAGCATGAAAAATGGGTCAATACCTTGCTAAAGGAGACCCAAAAAAATGCTGAAGAAAATAACACCTTGAAAAATAGGCTAACTCAATTGGCAAAAGAGGTTCAAAAAGACAATGAGGAGAAGAATGCTTTCAAAAGCAGAATTAGCCAAATGGAAAAAGAGGTTCAAAAGCTCACTGAAGAAAATAGTTCTCTCAAAATTAGAATGGAACAGATGGAGGCTAATGACTTTATGAGAAACCAAGAAATGATAAAACAAAACCAAAAGAATGAAAAATGGAAGAGAATGTGAAATATCTCATTGGAAAAACAACTGACCTGGAAAATAGATCCAGGAGAGACAATTTAAGAATTATGGGACTACCTGAAAGTCATGATCAAAAAAGAGTCTAGACATCATCTTTCATGAAATTATCAAGGAAAACTGCCCTGAGGTTCTAGAACCAGAGAGCAAAATAAGTATTGAAGGAATCCACTGATCACCGCCTGAAAGAGATTCAAAAAGGGAAACTCCTAGGAACATTATGGCCAAATTCCAGAATTCCCAGGTCAAGGAGAAAATGTTGCAAGCAGCTAGAAAGAAACAATTCCAGTATTGTGGAAATATAATCAGGATAACACAAGATCTAGCAGCTTCTACATTAAGGAATTGAAGGGCATGGAATAGGATATTCCAGAAGTCAGAGGAACTACGACTAAAACCAAGAATCTCCTGCCCAGCAAAACTGAGTATAATACTTCAGGGGAAAATATGGTCTTTCAATGAAACAGAGGACTTTCCTACATTCTTGATGAAAAGACCAGAGCTGAAAAGAAAATTTGACTTTCAAACACAAGAATGAGAAGAAGCATGAAAAAGTAAACAGCAAAGAGAAGTCATAAGGGCCTTACCAAAGGTGAACTGTTTACATTCCTACATGGAAAGACAATATTTGTAACTCTTAAAACTTTTCAGTGTCTGGGTAGTTGGTGGGACCACACACACACATACACACATACACATGTACATGCGTGTGCACACACATATACACACATGCACGCACATACAGAGACAGAGAGCACAGAGTGAATTGAATAGGATGGGACCATATCTTAAAAGAAATTAAGGTAAATGGTGAGAGAGAAATGTAATAGGAGGAGAGAGGGTGAAATGGAATGGGGTAAATTATCTCTCTTTCAAGAGGCAGGCAGGAGACTTTTTAGTGGAGGGAAAAAGAGGAGAGCTAAGAAAAAAACATGAAGTTTACCTTCATCACATTCAACTAAAGGAAGGAATAAAATACACACTCATTTTGGTATGAAAACCTATCTTACAATACAGGGAAGTGGGGGAGAAGGAAATAAGCAGGGTGGGGAGGTGTGATGGAAGGGAGGGCAATGGGAGGAGGGAGTAATTTGAAGTCAACACTCTTGGGGAGGGACAGGATCAAAAGAGAGAATAGAAACAATGGGGGCAGAAAGGATGGAGGGAAATACAGCTAGTCTTACACAACACGACTGTTATCGAAGTCATTTGCAAAACTACACAGATATGGCTTATATTGAATTGCCTTCCTTCCCAAAGGGAATGGGTGGGGAGGGAGGGATGGGGAGAATTTGGAGTTTTAGGAACAAAGTTTTTGGAACAACTGTTGAATATTGTTCTTGCTACTAGGAAATAAGAATAGGAAATAAGAAATACAGTTAATGGGGAATAGAAAGTCATCTGGCCCTACAGGACAAAAGAGAAGATGGGGACAAGAGAAGGGAGGGATGATAGAAGAGAGGGGAGATTGGTGATACAGAAAATTAGAATGCTCGGTGTATTGGGGTCGGGGGAGGGGATAAATGGGGAGAAAATTTAGAACCCAAAATTTTGTGAAAATGATTGTAAAAAGTTAAATAAATAAATTTATATTAAAAAAAGAAAGAAAAATAATAAAATAAATAAAAATAATAAAAAAATAAAAACTATAAATAAATAAATAAATAAACATAAAAAATTAGAAAAAGATTTTAAAAAGATAAATAACAATAAAAATAAAATAAAATATTAAAAAAAGAAATAATTACTTTATATATACTGTATCACCAAGGTAATATTCACAGCACTTGGGGTGCCTATGAATATGCCGACATAGTTCTCAATCTCAAAGTATAACAGACTCTCCATATAGAAGGCAGAAGGAAAAACATTTATTCAGAAACCAGAAAGTCAAATCCCCAGATCAGAAAACCAAATCCATCAGAGTAACCAAGAAGTCAATACATATTGTCATTGCAGGAGACAGCTCCATTCCCAAGCCTTCTCTCCTCCCCCCACCAACGGAAACTTCCCACAAGCAAACACTCAGAACACTAGCTGTGCCTGCCTGTGTCCTGTCTCTCCTCTGCCCTAATTACTCTCACTAATTTCCAGCTCTGCTCCATTCTTCCTGCTCCACCCATACATCAAGCTCCTGTCCAAGCTTGTGACTTAGTCTTCCATGTGATTTAAGCAGGTCATATGGGTCTGTTAGTGAATGGGAAATATCTTCTCATTTAAATTACCATTACAATCTCTCATGTTTAACAAATCCTCATATGAAGTTTATGACAACAGAAATATCTTAAAATGTTTGATAAAGATATATGATCTTTCAGGGGATTACAGAATGACCAGGTAGGTATAACTTCCAGCCTTCAGAAGATGGTGCCTGATCTGCCTTTGCCATACCATCTGTTTCAAGTTAATTGTTCTCCACCAATCTCTCCCCTGTTATTTCATCTCTCTATTTCCTCCTGAGCCAAAGTTCTGTCATTCATCAGGCAGACTGACAAGCAGCAGAGGCCCTCTCCTCTCCTGCAGTAGGAAGGTAGCAGAAAAACTGGGAGGTCACTCTAGGAAGGTGGCCAGAAATGAAAATTACCAATTGTTAATAGTTTCTAAACCTTAAATTATTTAAGCATTTGTGTTCGATGGAAGGAACACTGGGTTGAGGTTCTCAAAAGGGTCCTGCCCTTGCCACTATAATTGGGGACAAATCTCTTCATCTTTCTGTGACTTGGGGTTTTTTCTTTCCTCCATTTTTTTTCCAAAATAAGAGAAAGGGAGAGAAAGAAATAGCACAATCGATCATGTACTGTAGCCGTTCTGATTCAGTTAATGGGTCACTACCATAAGGACCATGAAACAGAAAGACGAGTATCTGTTTGTACTGAATGACCAAAGCTCATTTATTTGTAAAAGAAAAATGTTTTAAAGTGCATCTATATGTCCAAGAATTGGCAAGTGACTGAATAAATTATGGTATAGTAAGCCAAAGAAAGAATAATGTTGTGTTGAGCAATGGAAATGTGACCCATGAAGAAAAAAAAACAGATTAAAAGGAACCAACTCAAGAGCAGAGAAACTCAGGTGCAGAGAAATGAGAAGCTGAAAGAACAGTCTGTTCATTGAATGAGACCCAATTAAAAAAAGAAATGAAATGCAAAGCTAAGCCAACAAGTGCAGTAGACCTTCCTCATCCCACTGGCAGCTTCGGGCAGAAACGCTGGGCAAATATGGTACTCAATTCAGGTCAGGTTTATGTGATGTTATTATTTTTTACAATCAAAACATAAAATTTGGATTTTATGGTTTTATTTGGAGATTAAGGCTATATTTTGTTTGCTCTTTCGTTCATATTTGTTTAGTGTTATGAGGTTTATAATAAACATTTATGTGCTTGTGTGTATACATATAAATAGATTATGTGTATCTGCATGTGTGTATTGTACATAACTTGTTTTAAGTGTGTGCATTATATATTATTTTATTTGGAAGTATGCAATATATAAATGGTGTGTGCATAGACAGATCTATTCAGATTTATAGATGTAGCTAAATACAGATGTGGAGATGGATATTACAAATATAGATGTATATATAGATATATATAGATTAATAAATTATGAAGTGTTCAGGACCAGGAAGAATACAATCTCCATGATTATATTTTAATGTCTATCTTTCTACATATATATTTATATTATTTATCTACCTAACAACCTAGGATTTCAACTTCATCTCTAAGCTGAAACCACTCTCTCCAAAGTCACCAATAATCTCTTACCACAAAATCTAAATCTCTGTTTTTTCAGTAACCACCCTTCTCAATTTCTCTTTCATTCTGTGTCACTAACCACCCTGTCTTTCTGTATCCTCTTAACTTTCCGACTTTTTGTGACACATCTCCTGCTTAATCTTCTACCCATATGATTGCTCCAACTCAGCCTCCTTTGTTGTCTTACCATGTAAATTACACCCCCAGAATGTGGGTGTTGCCCAAGACTCTGTCCTGAGTCCTTTGCTTTCCTATCCCTATATACACTCTGTTGGAGACCTTATTAGCTCCTATGGATTTAATTAGCTGAGGATACCAAGATCCAGACTCAGTGTCTTCTATGAGTTTCAGTTCTATATCACCAATTGCCATTGGACTTTGCAAACTGATGTCCCAAAGATATCTCAAATTCCCTTCCCCCACAGTCACCTCCTCACCCCAGCAGCAGCATCATTCTCCCAGTCACTTATCTTTATAATCTGAGTATTATCCTTTGTCCACCCTCTCTCTCATCCTGCATATTCCATCAGCTGACAAATCTGTCCCTTTGCATCATCTCATATCTGACTCTTCTCCATTCACACAACCATCAATTTAGTTCAAGTCCTGATCCCCTCTTACCAAGATCATCACCATAACCTCCTGATTGGTCTCCCTGTCTTGAGACTGTCCCCAATTCAGTCCATCCTCCAGAGTTACCAAATGATTCTCCTTAAGTGTTGTTCTGATCCCATCCCTCTCTTACTCAGTAAAATCCAGTGGCTTCCTATTCCCTGGGGGATAAAATGTATACTCTTCTATTTAGCTTATAAAACTCTTCACAAGCATTTAGTCTCAAATCATCTTTCTTGGTTTATTGGACAGAACTCTTCTTGCTGCATTTATTCAACCACACAGGCCTCTTTCTTCTTGGTGCCTAACACTTTGTTTTCTATCTCCATGCCTCACAATCTTCCATGCCTCAAATGCAGAGCTCCTCTTCCTCTTCACCTCTGACTCATGGAATCTTTTCTTCCTTCAAGATAGAACTCAAGTATCATCTTCTGCATTAAGCCTTTACCAATGTCTCCAATGGCTAGTGTCTTCCTTCCCCAAATCACCAGTATTTAGCTCATTACCATTTTTTTTTAACATTTGTTCCACTTATGCATATGTATTTCCATGTTGTCTTCCTCCTTAGGCTTACACTCTAATAGGAACTGTGTCTCATTCTTGGTACCAATTCCTCAGAGCTTCCCACGGTGATTGTTATACCATGTGTCTTTCCTAAATGCTTGCTGAGTTCACAACTTGAACAGAATCCATCCTTCATTTCATATTCATATCACTCCATTAGAAGTAGTTTCCCTGAGTCCCACATAAATTTCAATGGCTTCATATTGTTTTTAAGATAAAGTGTAAACTTCTTATCACGGTATCCTAGTTCCTCCATGGTGTTACTCCAATCTTAATTTCTAAGGTATCTCTCATAATTCCTGTTCAAGTGCCAACCATACTTTACCATGAGCTCACAAGTCAGACAGTAAACAAAGACATATTAAGTACTTACTATGTGCTAGGAGCTGAAGATGTAGAGTACTAAAGTACTGGAGATATAAAGGTAAGGGACAGGGCTATATTGCCCAGTGAGAACCCAGTTCAGATGTCAAATTAAGACAGGCTTAAGTTAATTACCTCTCCCTCCCTACCCTTTGGAGCTACCTTTTCCTCCATCATCAGCAGGAAAGAGAGAGACTAACTGAGTCACTTAATGTCTTTTTGCATGCATGTTCAGTTCATCAATCAACAAAAGGCTTTTCTTCACCAAGAAGTAAACTGATAGGTAAACAGACTTTCCTCTACAGCATCCGGAGTGGGGAATGTGGAGGAAGAAGTAAGAAGGGAAATGAGAAGGGGGAAGTGGGACCTGTCCATTCTACAGGACCATCAACTTTCAGAAGCAGACTTATCACATAGCCCAGTGGGGTCTTTTAGGATTGGATTTTCAGGAAGTTTCCTCTTCTGAAGAAGGTTCAACCAGATGTTGGTGTTTCTATCTCTGGGAGCAAACAAAAACAACCAAGACTGGAAATGAATGATGAGCAGAATGCAGTCAATCTAGAAAAAAAGATTTAGAGAAAAGAAATACATGTTACCACATATATTGAAATGCAAATCTCAAGATATGTAATGATTAAGAAAAGGAAACTGAGGCTAAGAATGACTCAACCATGATAGCAAAACCAATAATTTCAGAGGCAGATTGGAATACAGCTCTCTCCTGACTCCAAGTTCAATGTTTGTTCCACTACATCATGCTGCCTTTCATCAAACCAATACAAAAATGGAAAGTACTTCATAACTACTTATGGTGTGTGTGTGTGTGTGTGTGTGTGTGTGTGTGTGTGTACACTCATGAACAAGGATATTCATGAATTCCCTGTCAATGAAAGTGTTTGAGAAGAGGTTAAAAGACTACTTGTCAGAGATAGTACAGACAGAATTAATTATTTGGAATGATTTTGTTGACCAATGAGGTCTTTTCTACCTTTATTATTTTCCATCCTGATGACATTATCAAATCTTTGCTTTCAGCAATACACGGATTAGAGAGGAAAGAGAATGGAGTCAGAAAATTAGTGTAGAAGTCTTTTATAATAGTTCGTGTGAGATTATCTAAGGAGCTGAGTTAGGCTTCTAGTAGTAGGAATAGAAAAGGGATATATAAAAAATGGATAAAAGAATGACAAAATTTGGTCAGCTGGGAGGCAGTGCATTTAAAGGAAGTCAATTAGTTTAATTCAATGCTATTAAAAACACTTTTAAAATTCAAATGAGATATATCAATAAATAATGCTTTAAAAGCTCTTTTAAAAAAGATTGGATTTTCATTGACCAGTCTCCTATCATAGCAAGAAAACCAAAAACACAGTCCCTGCTCTCAAGGAGCTCACATTCTAATGGAAGAGACATGCAAATTAGTAGGAACATTCAAGCTATATACAGAGTAGATGGAAGATCACCTGAAAAAGATGGCACTCTCTGGAAGTCAGAGGCAGGAAAAGACTCCTGTAAAATAACCTGGAGCTGAGTCTGGAAGGACACCAGAGAAATAAAGAGGCAGAAGTGGAAAGGGACAATGTGACAAGGATGGAGACGAACCAGTGCAGACACAGCTATGAGTTAGAGTATTGTGTAGGATGAACAGTAAGGAGGCCAGAGTAACTAGATTCTGGAGTGGGGGGAAGGAATAATGTGGGAGAAGACTGGAAGGGGGGAAAAGGTCAGATGGTAAATAGTTTTAAATGCCAAGCAGAGGTCTTTACATTTGATCCTAAAGGGAGTAAAGAGTCATTGGAATTTATTTGATAGCAGCAGTGATGACATAGTGAGATCTGTAGTTTGGGGAAATCACTTTGGCAGGTGAGTGGAACATACATTGGAATAGGAAAAGACTTGAGTCAGAGAGAAGAAATAAAAAATTCTTGGAGCAGGGCAGGCATCTCTGTGAGTCAGAAGGGGCTATGTACAGGAGATGTTGGAAAGTTGGATGTGACAAGACTTGGCATCAAGCTGGATCTTCAGAGTCAGAGTGAGTGAAAAGCTGTTGACACTGAGGTTGGAAGTTTTGGTAGGACTGGAAGGATGGTGCTATCCTTTACAGTAATAGGGGAGTCTGGGAAAAGGAACAATGTTGAGGGGAGATAATAAACTCTGCTTTGGACACACTGAGATTGAGATGTCTACAAGCTATTTATTTTAAAATGTCATCAAAGGCAGTTAGTCATGTGAGACTGAAGCTCAGAAAAGAGGTCAAGGCTGGATATATGGATCTGGGAATCAATTGACCAGATATGATAATTAAACTGATGGGAGCAGATGAGTTTGCCATGAAATATAGCACAGGATGAGAAAATAAGATGAGCTAGGATAGAACATTAGGAGAGCCCCCATGGTTAGTGATCATGACATGGATGACAATTCATAAAAGGAGTCTGAGAAAGAACAGTGTGAAGAGAAGGTAGAAAAACCTAGAGAGGGGGGGTGGAGCCAAGATGGCAGAATAGGACGCACGTTTACGAGCTCTGAAACCACAGCCCATAGAATTAATGTAAAAAGAGACCCCCATAACTTCTGGACCACTGAAAGGTGTATACAGAGTGGAAGAGATTTCCGTTCCAGAGAGCCCTGGAGAGCCATTCCCAGGGTCTGTCGCACCCCGGAAAGTGGACCCCACCCCAGCGCTGCCCTGGCCGTGGCCCCAGAGAAGCTGACCTGAGCAGGCTTCAGGGACGGAAGCTCCGGCAGCCGGGAAAGTCCCTCGGCCCACAGAAGCTACAGGTTAGTGAGAGAGACGGCTGGCTGGCTGAGGGGAGCGGGGTGTCTCCGTGACTCGGGCCCCCTCGGGAGGAAGCGGCGGCAGCTGAGGTGGGGGCGGCGGCAGAGGCAGCAGCAGCATGGCCGCAGCGGCCCGGGACTCCCCGAGCAGCAGGAAGGATCTTCATTACTGAAAGTCTCTACATAATCAACCTGAGGGAGCTGAGCCTGGAAGACGGCCCTGCCCCAGCCCACTCCATTACTGAAGGCCTCTCCATAAAGCCCCTGAGGGAACTGAGCCTGGGAGGCGGCCCCCCACACCCGCTCCATTCCTGAAGGTCTCTGCATAAAGCCCCTGAGGGAGCTGAGCCTGGGAGGCAGCCCTGCCCCCATCCCAGCACCAGAACTAAAGGTCACATTGATTAGCAGCTGGGCGGGCAGCGCAGAAAGCACATTTGAATCTCAGACCCCAAGCACTAGCTGGGCGGATCTAGGCAGGGGTGGACAGGAATCTCAGAAGTCAAGTAACTGGCTGGGAAAATGCCTAGAAAAGGGAAGAAAAATAAGACTATAGAGAGTTTTTTCCAACAAATGCAAATGAGCCCGACTTTCGGATCTGACGATGATGACGAGGAAATATTCTTGCCATCAGGGAAAGACGTGGAGGGTGGGGCTTCAGTACCCCAGACATCCCAGGGGGATGTCGGGTGGGCACAGGCCTTGGAAGAGCTCAAAAATCATTTTGAAAAGCAAGTTAGACAGGTGGAGGAAAAACTGGGAAGAGAAATGAGAGAGATGCAAGAAAAGTATGAAAAACGGGTCAATACCTTGGTTAAGGAGACACAAAAAAATACTGAAGAAAATAACACCTTGAAGAATAGGCTCACTCAATTGGCAAAAGAGGTTCAAAAAGCCAATGAGGAGAAGAATGTTTTCAAAAGCAGAATTAGCCAAATGGAAAAAGAGGTTCAAAAGCTCACTGAAGAAAATAGTTCTCTCAAAATTAGAATGGAACAGATGGAGTCTAATGACTTTATGAGAAACCAAGAAATAACCAAACAAAACCAAAAGAATGAAAAAATGGAAGAGAAGTGAAATATCTCATGGGAAAAACAACTGACCTGGAAAATAGATCCAGGAGAGACAATTTAAAAATTATGGGACTACCTGAAAGTCATGATCAAAAAAAGAGCCTAGATATCATCTTCCATGAAATTATCAAGGAAAACTGCCCTGACATTCTAGAACCAGAGGGCAAAATAAGTATTGAAAGAATCCATCAATTACCACCTGAAAGAGATCCAAAAAGAGAAACTCCTAGGAACATTGTGGCCAAATTCCAGAACTCCCAGCTCAAGGAGAAAATCTTGCAAGCAGCTAGAAAGAAACAATTCCAGTACTGTGGAAACACAATCAGGATAACTCAAGATCTAGCAGCTTCTACATTAAGGGATCAAAGGGCGTGGAATAGGGTATTCCAGAAAGCAAAGGAACTAGGACTCAAACCAAGAATCACCTACCCAGCTTATAATACTTCAGGGGAAAATATGGTCTTTCAATGAAACAGAGGACTTTCAAGCATTCTTGATGAAAAGACCACAGCTGAAAAAAACATTTGACTTTCAAACACAAGAATGAGAAGAAGCATGAAAAAGTAAACAGCAAAGAGAAGTCTTAAGGGACTTACCAGAAGTGAACTGTTTACATTCCTACATGGAAAGACAATATTTGTAACTCTTAAAACTTTTCAGTATCTGGGTAGTAGGTGGGACCACACACACACATGTACACACATGCATGCACACACACATACACACATGCACACACACACAGAGACAGAGAGCACAGAGTGAATTGAATAAGATGGGACCATAGTTGAAAAGAAATTAAGGTAAATGGTGAGAGAGAAATGTAGTGGGAGGAAAGAGGGTGAAATGGAATGGGGTAATTATATGTCATTTAAGAGGCAAGTAGGAGACTTCTTAGTGGAGGGAAAAAGAGGAGAGCTGAGAAAAAAAACAATTAGTTTACCCTCATCACATTTGACTAAAGGAAGGAATAAAATGCACACTCATTTTGGTATGAAAACCTATCTTACAGTATCGGAAAGTGGGGGAGAAGGAGATAAGCAAGGGGGGGCGATGATGGAAGGGAGGGCAAAGGGAGGAGGGAGCAATTTGAAGTCAACACTTGGGGAGGGACAGGATCAAAAGACAGAAGAGAAACAATGAGGGGCAGGGTAGGATGGAGGGTAATTCAGTTAGTCTTACACAACACGACTATCAGGGAAGACATTTGCAAAATTACACAGATATGGCCTATATTGAATTGCCTGCCTTCCCAAAGGGAATGGGTGGGGAGGGAGGGATGGGGAGAATTTGGAACTCAAAGTTTTAGGAACAACTGTTTAGTATTGCTGTTGCTACTAGGAGAGAAGACATACAGTTAATGAGGAATAGAAAGTCATCTGACCCTACAGGAGAAAAGAGAAGATGGAGACAAGAGAAGGGAGGGATGACAGAAGAGAGGGCAGATTGGAGATAGGGAAAATTAGATTGCTTGGGGTATTGGGGTGGGGGAGGGGGTAAAAGGGGAGAAAATTTGGAACCCAAAAATTTGTGAAAATGAATGTAAAAAGTTAAATAAAGAAAGAAATAAAAAAAAAAGAAAAACCTAGAGAGGAGAGAGTATACAGGAAAAGGGGGTGACCGATAGTGTTAAAGACTGCAGACATTAAGAAGGTTGAGGATTGAGAAAAGGCCATTTGATTTGGCAGTTTAAAAGTGACTGGTAAGTGTGGAGAGAGCAGTTCTAATTCAATGATGAAGTCAGAATCCAAACTGAAGAGAGGTTAGAAGACAAAGAGAGGAAACAAAATAGAGGCATATAGGTCATCGTGTGCTCTTGTACCTCTGGGCTCTTATGAATACCAGCTCTCATTTTGGGATAGATTCTGCTACTACACACACACACACACACACACACACACACACACACACCTCTAATAATCTGGATATTAACACCTTTCAGGCCACATTCTTCAAGAGCAGTTTAAATGATGCTTCTTATAAAAGCTTTTCCTAAGGAATGGAAAGGGCAGAATAAAGTAAAGGGAAAAAAGAGTAAAAGCTGAATCAATGACAAAGGGGAAAAGAGAAATGCTATTGTAGAGAGAAAATAATTTGTTTCACTTATAAGATCACAAGTATCAGGCAAGCTCCATGTCTTCTACCTTCTTCGTATCTATGTAAAGGGAAGTGGAAGCAAAGAGAGGAAAAAGTATAAAGGTATGTAAAGGTGTGTAAAGGTTCCTTCTTCATTGTCGAAGAAGACCATGCCATCAGAGAAATGATTACATGACCTGCACTTGACTTTTGTTTTTTTGAGTGAGGGAGGGCTGTGCAGGTCACCAGCCTCACTTGTCCTCCAGAGCCATCTGAATCCAGTGACCAGATATTCATCAGGATGACTGGAGATGACCTAGGATGAGGCAATCGGGGTTAAGTGACTTGCCCAAGGTCACACAGCTAGTGAGTGTCAAGTGTCTGAGGTGAGACTGAGGTGAGAGTCCTCCTGACTCTTGCACTGGTGCTCCATCCACTGCACCATCTAGCTGCCCCTATGATGGAGGTAAATAAGCCTTTAACAGTCATAACTGAATGTGAATGAGACGAATTCACCTATAAAGTAGAAGAGGACAGCAGGATGGATTTGAAAGCCAAATCCAACTTTATGTTGTTTCAAAGAAATACAAAGAATCACAGAGTTAAAAATGAGAGTTGAGGACAAAATCAACCAAACAAAAAAATGTGGGATTAGCCATTATGATTTTGAATAAGGTTCTGGTAAATGGAGATAAAATTTAAAAGTGACAAGCAGGGAAATTTCATTCGGCTTAAGGGCACTATAGATAATGAATCAATATTAATGCTTAAGGCAGGTGCAACTAACAGCATCTAAGCATTTACAGGAAAAAGCTAATTTAATTAAAGGGAGAAAGATTTTACAAAGAAAACAATAATAGGGAAAATTTCAGATTTATACAAGCATAACCAAAGATAAAACAAAGAAGTAAGTTGAGGACCTAAAAGGAACTTTAGGAAAATTAGAGATGATAGACCTCTGGCAGTTACTGAATATGAATAGAAAGTAATTTACATAATTATCAGCTTTAATTTTTAAAAGATGACGTTGTATTGTGTCATGAAGATGTCAGCCAAATGCAGATATCAGAAATACTAAATTCATCATTTATTGATCATGATACAGTTAAAGAGATCTGACCTGTTGATCTCTTTCCTGTGTCTTTCTCTCTCTCTCTGTTCTCCTCTCTCCTCCTTCTTCTATTCTTTTTACCATTCTCCTTCGCTCCCTCCCTCCCTCTCTCTCTCTGTCTCTGTCTCTGTCTCTCTCTCTCTCTCTGTCTCTCTCTCTCTTTCTCTCTCTCTTTCTCTCTCTCTCTCATTTCAGTTCTGAGTCTCATATTTTAGGAAGAGCAGTAATAAGTCCAAGCACACTAAAAAGAAGGGACTGAATGCTATGGCAATAGCATAATCATATAAAGGAACAGGAAATGTTTAGCCTATAAAAGAGAAGATGGAGAACATGTTCAATTGTTCTAGGTATCCGAAGGGCTGACACATGGAGAGGGTATTAGACTTGATCTCCTTGATCATCAGAGGGCAAAACTAGAACTCTGCATGAGTATTACAGATTTTGTCTTGATAAGAGGGAAAACTTCCCAATGGGGCAGAGTGGTACAGTGGAAAGAGCACTGACTGTGTTTGACTGTTTGAATTCTGCCTCTGATGCTTACTGTATGACCTTGAGTAAAGCATTTGACCTTACTGTGTGCTGAATTCCCCCTCCCTGCAAAATGAAGTATCCAGAGTAGATGCTGTTAAACTTCTTTCCACCTCTAGTTGTAGGTGTCTATGATTGGAGCATCGGACAGTGGAATGAAAAACCAGTTTGATTATCTTCATCTAGGATCTTCAAAGCAGAAGCAGATGGCTGCTTCATGTTTTATTTGGTTTGGTTCTGTTTTTTTGAGTCATGGATCCCTTGATATTTAGTCTGACAAATCCTCGGGACTCCTCATCATCACACTTATTTTTATTATTTATTTCCTTATTCATTCATTCATTCATTTGAAGCAATCATGGTTAAGTGACTTGCTCAGGGTCACACAGCTAGTAAATATCTGAGGTCTTATTTCAACTCAGGTCCTCCTAACTCCATGGCTGGTGTTTTGTCCACTGTTCTTGGCATGAAATTTCTAAATACATGCAATAAAATACATAGGATTACAAAGGAAATTAGTTGCATGGAAAGACAGTTATCAATATTTATCTTTTTGGAATCAAGTCCATGGTTCAGGATGGGAAACCTTGCTTTAAAGGATGATAAGAAATGTAAAAGATAGAAGGGCAGGGAGTGATGAGACATCTGATGGCTGAGGAACTGGAGTGAGCCAAATCAAGGAGACATGGGAAAGAGTAGGATATGTTAAGGGCACAGAGAGGGAAACAGTTTGGCTAGAGGGCAGAATGATGGCTGAAGGGTAGATGAGACTACAAAAATGGGATCCCTGCTTGATATGTACCTTCAATGTCAAGTGAAGAAGACTGGGGATAAACTGGTAGACAAGAGATTAATGATATGCTAGAGCAAGTGCCTTACTTCTCTCTCTGCTACTTCTTGCATTCTTCTTTCCTATCTCTCCTCCTCCTCCTCTCTTCCCTCAGAAAACATGACTTCATCCACACCAAACCAAGCTCCCTCAAACCCCCAAGATCTCTTTGACCCCTTAGCTCTCTTTTATTCCCTTCCTTCTGGGGAATCAGTCACTCCAGCCTTCCCCTGACCTGGAGACTTGATTTAGAGATAATCCTTAATCACGAGTCCAAAGCTGCTGATTTCCCCTGGCAGCACCACTTGTGACTAGTTTCTTTTCAAAACTGTCTCTGCTTAAGTGACCTTATCCCTTACAACAGAATAGAACATTTTGAACAGAATTAAACAGAAGTTTAAAGAAAAATAAACACATTTTTTTCATTGAGACATGATTTAACAAACACCCAAAAGTGAGAACAGAAACCAGATACAGTCAAGAGTGAGTTTCCTGGCACAGACTCAAGTACTTGCAGGTCAGAGAAAAGAAAGAGCCTCCTGATCTTCTCTTAAATCCTATCCAGTCTCCCCATAATCTGGCTTGGTGTTCTACAAGGGAATTAGGTCTTCCTGACACTAAAGCACAGGGTTCCCTGCTCAGATACTTGAAGAGTTGGCCTATGAAAAACTCTGTGACCCTAAGCAAGTCACTTAACTCTGCCTTAGTTTCCTCATCTGTAAAATGAGCTAGAGAAGGAATTGCCAAACTACTCTAGTATTTTTACCAAGAAAACCCTAAATGGCTTCACAAAGTCAGACAGCACTGAAAAAAGACAGAACTTTTTTCTGTTTCTTTCTCTGTTCTGTAACATAAGCTGGAACCCATAGAAAAGGTTAAGTCTTGCTCTGTCTGGCCCCAGAGGACACAATGAGAGCAAAGAAGATATCATATTTGGCTCAAGGGCAGAAATTATTCCCTAACAATTCCTTCTCTCCATGCTAGTTCACTGCATTTTCTTATCTCATTCATTCATATCCCATCCCGTCTTGCCCCTCCTCAGCCTCTGCCCTTCTTTTCCTTCCCATTCCATATTGCCCCCTGGAACTTTAGATCCATCAGTAATAAATTGCCATTCACCATTCATTGAGAGGCAACATTACCCAGTGCATAAGTATCAAAAAGTCAAGAAGCCCTGTTCTGATCTAGCCTCAGACACTTCTGAACTTAGACAAATAAGCAGAGTTTAAGACCTTGCTGTCTTCCTCTAACCTAAACCATTTTGAATTTTTTTTATACTTATAGATTTCAATATTCAAGATGGTACGCCTAGATAGTCAGGTACAGTGGAGAGAACATTGACTCTGGAGTCAGAAAACTTGAGTTCAAACCCTGCCTCTGATGTTTCCCAGCTGTAAAACCTTGTAGAAATCATTTATTTTTTTCCTGGGCCTTGGTATCTTCATCTGTAAGAAGAAGAGTTTGAGCTAGGTGGCCTCTGGGGTCCCATCAGTTTAAGATCTATCGTCCAATAATCATAAACCTTCTTAATTCCATCTTCATTCTCCATCAGGCATTTATAGGACTGATTATCATCCACCATGACGATGTGACCTCCAGGATTTTGAACTTTGAAATTCATTTCTCTTACTGAAGCCTCCTAATTTCTCCCTCTGAAATTACTTTTATCTTCATGATGTTATCCAGTCTTTCAATTTCCCTGTTCTTTCAGACCACCACTCCAACTTTGGCCTCCTCTCCTGCCCTTCAAAATTTTAATCCTATAGGCAGGTGTGTGTGACATGTGTATGTGCATGCACATACATATACATATGTGTACATATAGAAACACAGCTATAGGATTATATATATATATATATATATATACAACTTAAATATAGATATATAGTGTATAGCTATACACTGCCCTTTCTTCCAGAATTTCTTGCTTCCTAGCGGTATTTCCACTCACGTTTTGCCAAACCTCACACTTGGATCAGTCTTCCCATCAGCCTCTCCATTTGCATCCATGAATTGATAAACATCACTGGAGAAACACACACAACTCTGCTCCCCAAGTCCACAGAAAGCGGACACTTCCTACCTTCACTAGTCTATTACTATGGCATAGAAATGCTTTTATTTTTCTTTAACCCAAATGTTCCATGAAGTGACTTTCCAAATCTCCTTTCTATTCAAGTCCTTTACATGACCTTTTGTTCTGTCCCTTTCATAAGAGAACCTTACCTCCTCCTTTAACGAAAAATGAAAGATCATTTCTAGTGAGATGCTTCAAGTCAGCCTATCTCTCATCCTAAACTCTTGGATTCAGTGTCTGGGGAAGATTTGACCCTCTACTTTTCTAAGACCCATTCCTTTACTATTCTATTGATCTTATCCTGTGCCATGTCACTGAAACATACCCTTTTGGAGTTGGACGAGATCTAAGTGGTACATACTCCTACCTCCAAAACAAAAATTTCCCATACAAGGTAACTAAGAAGTGGACATCAAGCTTTTGTTCAAAGGCTGCCAGTTAGCAGAAACACAATTCACTTTGGGAATAGCTCTTATTATTAGGCAGTTTTTGTTTGCCTTCATTCTTTTCCCTTACAAAGTACCTTAATGTGCATCTTCGCAACTTCCATTAATTTCTCCTAGTTCTGCCCCCTTGAGACCAAGAAGAACAAGACTAATACATTTTCTAATTGAATACCCTACAAATCCTCGTAGACATCTATGATGCCTCTCCACCAAAGCTAACCATCCTCAGTTCCTCTGGGAATCTTTCTCTAGGATCATTTACCTGATCCTGTCATCTTCAACCTTTCCTTTGCTTGGCTTCTTTCCTGCTGGCTGTGAACATGCTCTGGTAACTTTGTTCCTTTGCCCTCCCTCCTTTCTTGAAATAAGTTTTGGGAAGAAATCACCATCTACTAAAGGTAATTGGCAACTATCCTTTGACTTTGAGTTTTAAAGAGGTATCTGCATCCTTAAAACAAAACAAACCATTTCACTTCCCTCCAGGATCCCCGAAAGCTGTTGGCCTAGATCTTTTCTCACTTTCACATACAATCAATAGAAAAGTCATCTACACTCCCTACCTCCACTTCCCCATGACTCACTTCTCATCCCCGTGTGACATGACTTCTGGACCTGATGACTCCTTTGAAACCTCTCTCTAAGGTTACCTATGATCTCTAGGTTGTTAAATCAAATTGCCTTTTCTCAGTCCTATTTCAGCTTGATCTGAAGGCAATTAAAGACACTAAGAGAAAGTATAGTAAGAGGCAGAGGAAACAGTCCTGAATTGGTTATGTTCACATCCAAACTCTGTCATGACTTTCGAAACCTAGGATAAGTCACTCACCTTTTCTGAGTCTCACTTTCCACTTATAGAAAATAAGGGAGCTGGATTATATGACCTCTATGGCCTCTCTACTGGCTCTGGGGTTTCTGGTTCTATGTCTCCCTCCTCCATGTATTCTATATTTCTATAACATTGCTCCTTCATGATTTCCTCCCTCTTTGACCACACCTTTGTTTCCTTTCCTGGAACATGCATATAGATCCTGCTCCCCAAATGTGAATTCCTCTCACTCCTAGTCTTTGGTCTGGATCTTATTTTCATGCCTTACCATAGTCTATCTCACAGAAGTTTCTTCTTTCCATAAGTTCAAGTACCAACTCTGCATAGGTGACATGAAAGAGCTACACATCTAGCACTGATCTCTCTCTTGAGTTCTAATTTTCTATCACCAAATACTTCTTAGATATCTCCATTTGATGTGTCATCAATGTTAGAAACTCAGGTCATTCAAGTGGAACTCATTACCTTCTTCCTAGCCTCCTCTTCTCCAAACTTCCCTTTTCTGGTAAGAGTACCACCATCACTCCAGGCATCTAAGTTGGCAACCTCAGAGTCATCCTTGCCTCTGCTCTTTCCTTTATCCCTGATTTCCAATCAGTTGCCATAGCTTGTCAATTTTGCCTACATACTATCTCTCACAGGTGTTCCCTTCTATCTATTGAAACATCTGCCGCAACAGCTCTAATGCTTATTGACGCCTGTCCAGATAATTAGAACTGACTGATAATTACTACCTTTGTTTCCAGTCTATCCACATCAGCTATCTATCCACAACTGTCAAATTAATCGTGTTAAAGCATAGGTCTAGCCATGTCACTCTCCTGCTTAAAGAGTATTAGTGGCTCTAGTATCTCTGGGATGAAAAATAACTCTTCATCCTTACGTTGAATGTCCTTGACAATATGGCTGCCTTTCAGATGTATTTTCTATAATCTATACCCTACATTATTCATTCTGTGCCCCAGGCATATCAGAGATTCAGTATCAAGGCATGGCTGAATGGCTGTCTACTACATGAAGCCTTTTCTGATTCACCCTCATGGCTAGATTATAAACGTTTTCTCACTCTATGTTGATATATCGTATCCCAGCACCCCATAGTGGGACATAAGCTCCCTGAGAGTAGGCAATATTCCATTTTCCTGGTTGTGTTCCTGTTACTTTGCAGATTAAATATGTGCTTAATAAATATCTGATAAATCAGTCCTGTGTGAAATGGTTGTCTTCAAAAGGTAGTGGTTTCATCATTTAAGTTATTCAAGCAAAAGCTTTAAGACCACTTCTCCAGATGCTATTGAGACTTTTGAAATTCAGATATGGTTTGTACTTGAGGCCCTCTGAGGTCCCTTCCAGCTACAAAATTCTATGATTCTATAGTTTATTTCCAACACAACATTGCTTTATCCTCAGAGAAAGCACCACAGCTCAAAACTATCCACACAACAGTCTTTTATCTCCTCAATGATAGTTATTAAGACCTCCTCCTTCCTTTTGCTCCCCCTCCCCTATCAACAGCATCCAGATTCCACTTTTCCCCATTAAGTGACTTCAATTGCAGAACTGGTTGGCATGACACACTCTCAAGGGCCAGGCGTCTTACTTTCCATGAAGTGGAGAGCCAAGTGGGAAATCTGAAAGAAACAGAAAAAAAGAAATTCCACAATTCATAATCAGAGCTTTGAACAAGACCACAAATCTCTAACATACATTATTATCCTCCTCAGACAACTGCAACACCATATTTTATCCTCCACAATAAGTCTTACCGTAATGATACCTTCCAACTGTCAGACATCTTTCAAAAAGACAGACATCATCTAACATAATGCTGACGATGAGGGGGCAGAGAGGAATATGGCAAATTGCAAGGTAAAAAAAGGGCCCTTTTCATATCTCTGAAGGATGAAAATATTCTACAATTACCAAAAGCACACAAAAGATCAAACTGTGTTTTCAAAAAACCGACCATGTCCGAGTGCTGTCTAGAAAAGAATGAGTGGAAAAGGGAAGGTGGGAGAGACAGCTGCTCACCATGCATTGGCAAGAGGGTGAGAGGGAAGGGGGTGTTGGGACATTCTCTTTTCAGTAAATTGAATGAGGGAGTCAGATGTTTTGAAATGAACGTCATTTTGTATATAACTAAAAGTGACATCTTAACCATCTAGGTTACAGAAAGGACACTATTTGAGATATGGAAAATAAGTGTAGGTTGAGTGTCTGTTGGTGACAAAAATAAAAGCTGGAGAAAATAGTCATATCCATGGTTTCCATTCAACTAAAGGGGCTGATAATGTGGCTAGACTCACAGGATAGAAATCATCCATTAAGTCACATTGGAGATGATTTGATTCTTGAGATGGTAGAGCCAATATCTGTGGGAAGTGGGCTATTTACAGATGGATAAACATTTATAGGCAACCTCCTGAACCTCATGACATAGCATTAAACTAGGAATCAAAGAACCTAGATTAGAACATGGATTCTGACATTGCCTTAACAATGTAACATCTGAGCCTCAGCTGCCTCTTCCATAAAATGGGGATAATGATCCCTAACCTGCCTCTCCCCTAGAGTTGTTACAGGAAACCAATGAAAGACTGCATGTCAAAGACATATATGTAAATCATGACACCATCTACAAATGAAAGGACATATTCTCTTTCTCCTCTTCCTCTTCATCATTATCATCATCATCATGTGATGAAAAGAAAGTCAAACTTCAAGTCAAAGGACTTAGGGTTCACACACTGGCTTTATAATTTACTACCTCTAACTAGTCATTAAGCCATTCTGGGTCTCAGTTTTCTTATTTGTAAGAAGAAAAAGATTGGACTTCATGACCTCTAAGGTCACTTACTGCTTTAGATGGATGACTGTATAATAATGACCATTAATGTTTGTTGTATTATATCCAGGAATTCCCAAGCACAAACCACAGGTGTTGTGATGCTCATTATCACCCCTGTTACTGTGCACACATGTACAGGTATGGGTTGGACTATCTGGCCTCTGCACTCCTGAATTCCAGAATGCTAGGGCTATAAAGGAACTCAAAGAGAGTCTAGTGTGAACTATTCATGTACATGTGCTGGTAGGATAATCCTCTCTCTGACTTCCCTGACAAGTGGTCTCTGAAGACTCCAGTGACAGAAACTTGCTACCTTGAGAGGCAGTCCATTCCCTGATGGAAAGCTCCCAACACCTCTATCTTTACACCAAGTTCCTCTGGGTTGGTCAGAATCAGTGACAGGATGCCATTTTCATCATCCCCTTTCTTCAGTTTTGGACAACTGAGATTGTCTTTAGGGTGACTCATGAACTTTTCATCTGCTCCCTAGTACAAAGGAAAAGGGCTTCTATCAAAGTCTGCATGGTTAAATAGCATGAGTCTCCATGTAAAGTTGAGGATTATCTTTGGCCTTCTTCCCATGTGGTCTGTAGCCACTCTCATGGCTGCATTCTCTTGACTTTTCTTGCACTGACTCAGTAGTCTCCACTATTCTCCCTTTGCCCATTGCTGAATTTTTTCATATGAATGTTTTGAATATTTGGTGCCATTCTGCCCTCCCCTTTTATCTAGCCCATTTCTTTTACAGCCCACTTATACCCTTCCTGTAGAAGCCATGTATTGATGGTCTTGGTCATACCTAAGAGATGGTCAAAGTTTACTTTTTTTACCTTTGGAACTGTAAATTATACTGCTTAATCCCCATACTTGGTGAATCTGTGGTCCTTTTATTTTCTCCCACTCTTTGGGGTGGGGGACATTTCTTCCCATGAATTTTTAGTCCTCTATTCTGCTATTTTATTGCATATTTGCATACTTAATAGTGTCTAAGGTATATGACTTGACAGATACATGTGAGCAGTTTTCTCCCTAACCGTCTATTTTCCATGTAAATCCGTTTTAATCAGATGTGTAAGAGTTGTGTATGTATATATGTGTGTGTGCGTTTTCCTGATCGTGGCCAGGGGCACACTGTCCTTTGTCAAGAATACATTATTTTCAGGTTCAGCAGATTTGAGTCCCAGTCTCCAAGCTATTTTTTAAACTAGTTACTCACTTTAAAAGTCTGCTCTTTCTCTTCTGAAGTTCAAGCTTTGACTTGGCAATGATAAACATAGCACCAGTGTCCCTAAGGACACATGTCTTGCCTAGAATTTCATAATCTTAAGCAATGCTTTCTGGTTCCTCTTAGAAATATAATTTATCCCCACATCAATCAGTGGATAATGGCATGATGAGCAAGAGATACAAGTGGTTCTTTAGTGTCATTGAATATGCAAAAGTTTCCCAAAAACAATCCCACTTCATACTCTTCCGGACCATTATCTGCGTATAAAGTCTAACATCTGTGTACTTGTGAACTATCTCACTGAACTGCCCATTCAATATGTCATAATCTGCGAAATATATATTCTTCATCAACCATGTTTTCCACCATGTGAATTACTAGTGATTACATCATTCCTTTACTAAAAAAAAAAAAATCAAATATCTTTGTTGTACCTATAACATAAAATACAAACTCTTCACTCCCACATTTAAGATCTTCTTTTCCCACTATTTATAGTATCACAGATTTTTACTTTAATGTTCACTGAGTTTAAATCCTTCATTTTACAGAAAAGGAAACTGAGACACAGAGAGAGGTGACTTGTCCAGGATCAAATGGGTAATAAGCTTCTGTAATGGGATTTGAACCTACCTCTTCTTCTATCTCTTTCAAGGCAATGAAGGTTAAGTGACTTGACCAGGGTTACACAACTAGTAAGTGAGACCAGAATTTAGCTCCTGACTCCAGGACCAGCGCTCTATTCACTGTGCCACATAGCTGCCATGAGCCTACCTCTTCTTAACTCCAAATCCAGTGGTCTCTCCACTTAGTCATACTCTTCTCAATCATCAATCCAAATTGGGCTCCATCTGGATGTTGGACTGGCTTCTCTCCAATATGACCAGAATGTACTTGCTCCTCAACTCCATCTGGTAAAATCTTTCTCATTCTTCAAGACGCAGATCAGGAGTTACCTTCATGAAGTCTTCCTGATTCCTCCAGATGAAACTGATCTCTTCTGCCATTAATTATCCTAGAACACTCTGTCAAGATTTCCCTTTTTGCCTATCATGTTTTATCTCATATCCATGTGTGTGTCCATTGAATCTCCATATTTGACTGTAAGACCTTTGAAGGCAGGAACTATGCTAATTTTCAACTTTGTACCCCAGTGGCCATCAAAGAGCTGATACGTACAGAAAAACTGCTCAACATATATATGCCAAATTTGACTGCTTTCATTACTGCCTCAGAAAGAAAGGAGTTGAGGAAAACTAATATAAATGAGGTGGAGACCCAATAAACCATTTATCTGAGCATTTTAGAATTGCGATGGACTTTAGGATTATCTATTCCAACATCCTCCTTCAAACTTATAATAAATCACTTCTCTAGTACAGAAAGAAATGACATTATAGAATGACGAAGCAGTGCTGGGCTCAGGCTCAAGAAGTGTTGGCTAAGATCCCACCTCTGTCTCTTCTTCAGAGTTGTAACACTTTGAACAAGCCACTTCATTTTAACTTGCTGTGTCTCAGGCAACTCCTGAAGACTTATCCACTAAGTCAGAGACAAGATGTCATCTATGCTGGTGGAGAGAGTTCCAACACAAGGAGTTCCTCTGGTTGAGAGAATCATAGATCCTTAGTGTATACTAAAAGGTTGGAAACTGGTTTTCCTCCAAACACCTAGAGAGCAGGGAGTAAAAGTTAACAGCACCCTAATGAAGGGAGTTTCATAAAGTGCAGAGAAAATAGAGACATAGTGGGAAGGTATTTTCTCTTCCCTATTCCCAAAGGAAGCAATGACAGCCATAGCTTTGTCATCCCAAGAGCATTTCCTTCCTGCTCAAAAACACCTTAAAGTGTATCTTCTCCCTCTGGTCCAAGTGCAGAGAACTTGCTGGTCAGAACTGTCAGGCACTATTATCTCCATTTTACAGAAGGGAAAACTTAACCTTAATGAAAGGAAGCAGCTTGACCAAGGCCATGAAAATAAAGAGCTGCTCCGAGTTGGAATAACCTCAGAGGGCAGCCGGCACAAGGAAACCTTTAACGACACTACTGACAAGTATCCATTCAGTGTTTTCTTGCAAAGTTGGGGAAACCCCAGGGAAGGGGAACTTACCACCTCTCAAGGCTTTCATTGGGAACAAGCATTTCCTGGCAAATCTAAGTTTGTCTTTTGACAACTTCCATCTGCTCTTCCTATTTCTGCCCCCTGGAGCTAAGAAGAAATAAGCTAATTCCTCTTTCCACATGATAGTCCTTCAAATAGCCCACCCAAGTCCACCTTTATCTAGATTAAATGTCAACCTATCCCTATATGACATTAACTCAAGGCCTTTCACTAAACAGCCTGATCCTCCTTGGGACATACTACATACAGCTTATCATGTTATTTCTAAAAGGCAGCACCCAGAACTTAACAGAATCCTCTAGATGAGGTCTGACCAGGGCAGAGGGCAGTGAGACTAATCTCTCCAGTCTTGGACAATATACCTCTCAATTCATACTAAGACTGAACTGATATCAGGGAACTGAGATCTAGTGAGAGTGGTTTGCCCAAGGCTGCACACTAAGTTAGAGATACTTTAAATATGTTGTATACAAAAGGAAAAAAAAGAACTTGGGAAATGTGATCATATTCACCTTTCTTTCTGAATAGTCCACCTAGAGACAAGGAGAATTTCCCTTGCCCCCTTGCACAGTCCAAGATACTTACAGTACAGTTAATTTACCTCAAAGAGGAGAATCCAAAAACTTTCTCCCTGCTGGGAAAGACAGCCAACTACCTGAGCTAAAAAATGATAGCAATAAATAATGTCTTCCTACCAATATTAAATGAGATTTAATATTTGATGTCAGATTATTGGAATATAATGAATTTGTCATTTTAATATTGATGTATAATCAGTCCCATTAAGTAGATGACTATAGCAAGAATTTAGTGCAAAGAATAAATTAATTTCAAGATTAATAACACATATACCTTAATATGATTGCCTCTTAGCATAATCCTTAGGTACTGAGCTCCGACATTGGAATGAGTGGCTGATGCTTGGAATGTGGATGTAATGCTCAGATCTGTTTTCCTCTTGAAAAGCATACTGATGGATATTTTCCATAGAGAAATATTAAAATTCAAACATATACATAGTCATATGCCTACTCATTCTATTATTTTCATGTCATGCTTCAGTCAAAGAATTGAGAGTTATATCTCAACAAAACTGGAACTAGCCTAACCTCCAAAGTTTATGAAGAAGGCATTTGAAGCATAGACATGGTCAGGACCTTGGCCAGGACCACTTAGAAATGTGGCAGAGTTTATATTAGAATTGAGCTTTGTTCTTTCTAGCACAGAGTTCTCCCCATTTCACTACGCATATCATTGCTTCATGGACAGACTGCATAATGGTCAAGGTGTCTTATGTGCTGAGCATGCAATAATTTGAATTAGAATTGTCAGCCAATCCTCAAAGATTTATGAAATGTCTTCTGTGTTCTAGGCACTATGCTAAGCGTGGGGATACAAACACATAAAGCAAATTCCTTGCCCTCAAGAAGCTGACAGCATGTGCCCATGTAAACAAATGCAAAATAATACCAGTCAGTTTCAATAGGAGGCTCTAGCAGATGCTAGGAGCTGGGAAATTCTTCTTGTAGAACATAGTGTTTGAGTTGAGCTTTTATTTTTGATTTATTGTTTTATTTTCAGTTTTAAATTATTCCTCACCCTTCTTTCCCTCCCTCATCTATTGAGAAGGCAAGAAATACAATACCCATTACATGTATGCAGTCCTGCAAAATGTACTTCCATATTAGCCATGCTGTAGGGAAAAGCAAAAAAAATAAAATGAAAAAAAAAAACATACTTCATTCTGCACCTAGTTCATCATTGAACTTCACTTGATGGAAAACATTTAGCGTTTCAGGGCCAACCCTAAATTCAAGTCCAAATTCTGAGGGGAGGGAGATTGCATCCATGGTGGACAGGCTGTGGAAAGACATGAAGGTGAGAGATAGGAGAAGGGGGAGGGGATATTGTGTCAGGAACAGTAAGAAAGTTAGCTTGGCTAATCCAAAAAAATTCCTGAAGGAGAGGAAGGGCTCATTTCCTGAGCCTTGTCTTGTCTCTCCTTTAAATTCACTCTAATTTATTGTGTGAACTTGGAGAAATCTTTGTTTTAGTGTTTCCTCTTAGATTATAAGTTTCGTAAGAGCAGAGAGCTGTATCTTACCCAAACTGTGTATCTCCTCCAGATCAATTAATGCAGAGCTCTTGGATTGAATAGAGAGGCTTCATCAATGGAGGATAATTTATACTAATTTGGACATAACTGGTTATGCATTAACAAAGTATTTTTATGTTAAAAATGCGATTTTAATAGATAATTGTTCATCTGACATCAGAGCACAATAAACTACACCACATTCTGAAGAAACTCCAGATGACACACAATAAAACTGGGGAAAATTCAGATGGACTGTATACCCATAACCTTGAACTACAAGACACAAAAGTTCCACTTGCAAATTAACATAAGCAGAACTCAGACTGACTGGCCATATGATTGGCTTAAAAATAAAAAGAAATCAAATATGTAGAGTGAAAAAAGTACAAAGAAAAATATGGGACAACTGAAAAACATCATGGGAAATCAAATGAAAGAAGGAAAAAATGGTGCAGGAGTGAGAGGGCTTCTTTAAGAAATACCTAGTGAGAACATCAAGAAATGATTATGCAGGGACTTTAGAGATAACAAAGCATTTTATCGTATTATTTTTTTCCATTTACATTGAGAGCAACAGGGTCATAGTCAATGTCATAGCAAGAGAAGATAAGCTCACTCTACCGGAGGAGCAGCGTAGTTGGCTAATTGTTCTCAATAGTAGCTCTCCATATTTATCAATATCAAGTTTCCTTTTTCCCAGAGACTATGTGTAGATGCAGGCTATTACCACTTCTATTTCTCACCCAAAATTGAATGATTAAACTCATAGGTTTTTCACTTATAAGTATCAAGGGTGGGATAACCAATGCTTTCCTCCAGAGTGATAGATCAAGAAGGTAGTGATAAATATTCAGTCTTTCAGCAGTATGGGTAAAAAAAAAAAAAAAAACCCGTAAATGTGTACTTGGCAAGAATAAATTAAAATGTAAGCTACAAGATGGCATCTGGAATGATTCCCTTCTTCTATCCCTCCTAACTCCCCTCACCATGATGTGGATCTCCCCAGTGATGCCTTTGAACTTATGTCACCCCTCCCCACCCCAATTCAGGGCAAGTTTGAGGTCACTTGATCTGGGTGTTTGTTTATGATACTTGCCCCAGGTGAAAAACATGACTATTCTATGTCTGTTTAGAATGCACACCCCAGATGTCTTAGAATCTTGGAGCTAGAAGAGGTGTCAGAGGGTATTCTAAATCATATCTTCCATAGCATAGCCAAGTAGCTATCTTTGCAAGGGGTAAATATCTCCTGGGAAGGGGTGAAAAGAATTTGGCTCCTCCCATGGCACCCTATTCTATTTGGGGATAGCTCTAATTGTTAGGAAATATTTATTGATGTCAGGTCTATAACTGCTTCCCTGGTACCACCACTATTGTTCTTAGCTCTGCCCTCTGGGACCAAGTAGGACATAACTCATCTCTCTTTCTCATGGCTCTACAGATAATTGAAGATGTCTCTTCGAAATACCTCCTCCTTCCTATCACCAAGTCTTTCCTTCTCAAGGTAGAACAATCTGTTTCTTTATCCCCATACAGATTGGGAAACTGAGTTCAGAATATACATCAATGAAATTAATTCCAGGTAATGTAGATAAGGCAATGGCCTTACTTATGAAATTGGCTAACTCCAAAATTAAGCATAGTCACACAAGCGTAATTCATGTTTTAGGACTTTGTCCTGGTGTGGACTTTTTCCTTGAGTTTCCTTTTCCTTTTTCCTTTTTCCTTTGGTTTCCTTTGTTTCTCTTTTGGTCAGCAACTCTGAAGGTCTTCCCCTCCTAATTTGATTTTTTTTTAACTAAAGGGGCCATCCTTCAACTCATTTCTTAAGAAAGCCTATTTACTGAATGGGAATTACCTAACTCAAAAGTGAGAACCTGAAAAGACCTTAGCCTAAAGGGGCAAGGTCTCTCATTGCATCCTTGGCCATCTCCAATCATTCTAGTGAGTATCTGACCATTGGACCCAGATGACTCTGGAGGAAAAAGTGAGGCTGGTAACCTTGTGTTGCCCTCCCTCATGGAAATCAAAGTCAACTGAAAGTCATGTCCCGTCATGGTCCTCTCCGAAAACAAAGGACAAACACAAGCTAAGATGTAGATGGCATTGTTTGCCAACAACCTTGAGGCATAATTTTCTCCCTCCTGGTAACTGCTGTCTCATGCTACTCTTAACAGAGTTGGGCTGAGATTCCCTCCACTAAGCTTGTGTAATGCTCCATGCTACCAACCTTTCTGACAAATTCTTATCAAAATTTAATATTACCAAGATCCCTTTCTTGGATAATCAATCATTCAATCCTTTAAATTCCTATGATTTCATAGGTTTAAAAAAGTGTTCCTACTAAGAAAACTCCCTCTAGTCATGCAGGACAATGCCTAGTCTGCACACATCAGAGTCAGAGAAAATTACCTAGAGCACAGAGAAAGGGGATGATTTGTTCAAGGATCTTAGTCAGTACACGTCACGTCACAGGAAGAAGTTCAGCTCAGGTCTTGTTTCCTCTAATGATACTACATCACACATTTGTATGTTAGAGAATCTTACCAAATACAAAACAACATATAAAAGAGTAAAATCTTACTCCAAACTCCTGTCTTTTATTAGGGTAAACCTTAATAACATAAACATCGGATAAGTCAAGAGAATGCTTATGTTGCTTATCTGGTTCCTCCTAGAAGACTTCCTATCCTCAGGGAAACTTCCTGAGCCTGGGTTTCCCTGCCAAGGTCATCAAGATCTCAAGAGTCTGAGTTGTGACAGGTAAATATGAGAATACATAATGGGTTAATTGTAAGAACAAATCCTTGCCCTTGACAGCTTCACATTGCCAAATGAAACTCACCCAATCTCAGATTTGGATAGGATCTCGGAATTCATCTTGATCAGACAACACACATACGCACACCACCACCACCACCACCATGCGTGAAGCAATCCATATGCGATTCCTAACACATGGTTAGATGGCTTATTGTCCATACCTCCTTGGGACTAGGAATGTTTTGCCTTCCCTGAAGTGACTTGTACTTAATAACCCCTTTTTTGCCCCATTTGTGGAAAGAAGCTACCTGGAGTATTTGTCAGTAAGCATTTATTAAGTGCTTACCACATTTCAGTCACTATGCTAAGCAAGGTAAGGAAGGGTGTCCAGAGGAGGGTAACTGGAATGATGAACAAATGCCCAAGTGATCAGAGCAAGCATGCATGAGGAGAGAGAAGGAGTGATTTGCTTGACCCCAGAGACTGGGACTGCGGGTTGGAATTTCCCAGGGATTAGATTTTAGTTCAATATAGAGAAGTCAAATACATACATCAGAACAGTTCGATGGTGGAAGTGGCTTCTTGATAAAAAATATTAACACCTCTATTTCAATTCAAACAACAGCAGATAAACTGTGATTCAAGATTAGGTCATGTAGGCAGCATGTCACACAGTTTTGGTGGTGATTGTGGCAATGACAATGATGACTGTGATCCCATCCCATCCCATTCCATCTTCCAAATGGGGAACGAGGACAAAATTATCTAAGACTTCCTTCTACTCTCAGCTTCTCTGGTGAGAGCTGCTGTCACCACCAGGAGCTATCCTTGTTTTCAAATGGCTAGTGGTAAGTGACTTTCCTGTTCTATACATACCGAGGGCCAGACCTTGGAACTGGGACACTAAGGAGATCTCTTGTAAGCAAATCTCGTTGGAGAGTTTTGATATAATGATCCTGAGCCTTCCAAGGCACTGTTCTGTGGCGAGATTCAAAACCAAGTGGCTTTGGAGGCCCATCAATTACTCTTTAGGCTGCTTTAGGGCAGGAGGATGAACTGTGTCCATCCTTCTGTGGTATTTGTCGGGGAAAGGTAACATGTGGAGAACATCTGCATGGTCATTGTCTCTGACAATGGTCCCTATGACAATGGACATAGTTCTCTGAGATCCTAAACGGCCTACACAAGCCTAAGTCATTCTGGCTTCAAAATATATACCCTAAAAAGATGATTGGCTCTTCCCTAATCAAATCCATTGCTAGGTGCTAACCGTCTTTCTTCCTGGATATGTGTTGTATTCATGCACTCTGGTCCCAGTCACCAGCTATGATAATCTACAAAATTCTTGCTGTCCTATCGCTCTACTCAGAATCATGGCATTTTGAATCTCTGTGACTAGGAGTAATTAATTACCCAGATAAAGACTTCTTGGCCTGACCACCCATAAATATCTGCCACGTTAGTCTCCTTCCCACGCCCCATACCACCTTTCCTTGCTTTCCCACTAGGCTCTCTGGAGACCTTTCCCATTGTTAACAACCTGCCCTTTGTGTCCAAACTATGCCACCCCTAGAAATATTAGTTTTGATAAGGTTAGTATGTGATTTTCTATGTCCACCTTGTCCATCCCCTCCCCTCATAAAATACAGGTTCCTTGTGGTCAGAGACTATTCCTCTTTTCATGCTCTATTCCTAACACCCAGTTCTGTGCCCGGAAGAGAAAACCAAATGCTTAATACATCAGACTGCGAGCTTCCTGAGAGCAGGGCCTGACTTTGTCTTTCTTTGATTCCTTAGCACTTAGCCCAGAGCCTGGCAAAGAGTAGGCATGTGATAAATGTGTTGAGTTAATAATTGTGAAATTGACTTGATGTGAAGGCAGCAAAATCCTATAGAAGATACAGAGTTAGAAAGTCATATGATGTGGCAGGGTTAAAGCAACATCAGCATGTAGGCCTTGGAAACAGGCAACCCAGCGACCTTTCCAGCAACGGCACCCTCAGGTATCAAAGAACTGAAAACAAAGCCTAGGTCAGGGATGAACTTTCAGCTCAGATCTAAGATGGCTGCTGCAGCAGTCCAAAATCTGCCTGAAGAATATTTAAAATATCCTACTCTATTAACATATTGCATGGTGACAGATCATATCATTTATTTGATATATTCATTCATTTCAATCATGTGTGACTGTGATCCCATTTGGGGTTTTTGTGGCAAAGATACTGGAGGGCTTTGCCATTTCCTTCTCCAAATCATTTGACAGATGAGGAAACTGAGGCAAACAGGGTGAAGTGATTTGCCCAGGGTCACATAGCTAATAAGTGTTTCAGGTCAGATTTTAACTCATGGCTCTATGCACTGAGCCCCCCATCTGCCGTTTAATGTACCCCCTTTTCCACATACCCCCCAAAAATTCACATAAGATTACAAAGGAACCTAATTATATTGAAATGCAGTTATCATCATCATCATCATCATCATCTATAGTCTCCAGGTAAAGAAAGCCTCCCAGCTGAACCTTAAGTTCCCAACTTGCTCCAGATCAAAAACCCTGGATCCTTTGGGGATATTCCTCTGGCTCATGTACAGAGGAGCCCTGGAGGCCCCCCAAGAGGCAGAAAAAGGCCAGGCTTTTGTTTTCATTTCTTGCTGGAGTGGAAGAGATCCCTCTGGATGACCGCTGCCAGCCTGGAAGTTACCCTTCACAATTCACTGCCCCACTAACCATAAATGAGCGTGCCTGAGTCCCTTTGCCTTTGTCCTAATTACTCTCCTCAGCCCTCAGTAATACAGTAATACAGCCTTCAGCAATACCCACTCCCAGGGCCAGCTCATTTTCTGGACTGTGGATCTTGGGCCAGGCTCATTTTCATTTGGGAAGTCTGTAGCCTGACCCAGCCATTTCCCACAGCACAGGCCTAGCCAACAGGCCACAGCATTAATCACAGAGTCATGACTGCAGTCAATTCATGGATCTCAGGGGATGGAAGTGGGTGCTCATCCATTCCTTCAGGTTGTGCATGGATCGCGTCTTTACCCTCTGTCTTTGATTCACACAGATTTATTAGAAAAGTCTCCGGAAGAAAAATATTCACAGACTTAGAGGGGAACCAGATTCATAGAATTGGGTAAAAGAAGCCTCTTGGCACTGTGCCACCTTCTGCCAGGGCTGAGGCACATACCCCTCTTGTCGCCATGCCCAGGATCCAGAGGCCAGGCCTCTTAGGGCCATGCTATTAGGGGACCAGGATGATAAAAATGGGGACAGAATAACAGATCAATCTGTCCTCTCTTCCCTATCACTTAAGCTCCAAAACCATATTTATCTAAAACTCCAAAATACTTGCAATGAAAAATACAATTCAGACTCAGGCTATATACTTTTTTAGTCCTAAATCTAAGAATCTCATTATAGAAAAGATATACAATCCTAGGGGCAGCTAGGTGCTACAATGTATAGGCCTGGAGTCTAGAAGACCTGAATTCAAATCTGATCTCATATACTTACTGTGTGACCCTGAACAAGTTACTTAACTCTGTTTGCCTCAGTTTCCTCATCTGTCAAATGAGCTGGAGAAGGAAATGGCAAACTCCTCCAGTGTCTTTACCAAGAAAACCCCAAGTGGGGTCACAGAGAGGTTGAAACATCTGAACAACAACACAGAATCCTGGGAATGAAACAAATATATTTCTATTGCCCCACTGGAGGTCATCCAGTCTAGCTTTCTCTATGACATCCATGAGAATTAATTGTCTAACTTCTTGAATACTTACTTTGAAGGAGCACTCATTACCTATCAAGTTGATTTGGTATTGGGTAGTTCTAATACGGAGAGGAAAGGAGAGGAGAGGAGAGGGGAGGGGAGGGGAGGGAAAAGGAGGGGAGGGGAGGGGAGGGGAGGGGAAGAGAGGGGAGGAGAGGAGAGGAGAGGAGAGGAGAGGAGAGGAGAGGAGAGGAGAGGAGAGGAGAGGAGAGGAGAGGAGAGGAGAGGAGAGGAGAGGAGAGGAGAGGAGGAGAGGAGAGGAGGAGAGGAAGAGGGGAGGGGAGGGGAGGGGAGGAGAGGGGAAGGGAAGAGAGGGGAGGGCAGGAGAGGAGAGAGGAGGAAAGGCTCTTCAAATCCACCTCCAGCTCCACTGCTAAAGCTTGGTCTCACGAAGCAGCTTTTCCACATGGGGCTATTTGTCTGAGAATTGAAAGATTTGTGATGTCTCCAAGCTAGCAGACAGCACAGAGGCAGCCTGTACCATCCATCCCTCAGTACAACATCCACAACCTGACAAGCCATGTCTGCCTGGAGGTCTCCTTGGAGATGTAACCCACCAGCCCTGGGGCAGCCCACCCCCCACTTCTCCACACCTCTGATTCCGAAGAAGGCCTTTGTTTCTGATTGCCCATGGAATCTGCTTCCCAGTATCTGCATCCCTCCTCCTTTTGCCTTGTGCAGCCTGGATGCCTCAAATATTCTATCTTCCCCAGAAGCCAGTTCTCTATTGGAAGGTTTTTGCTCTGAAACTTGCACCATGTTCTGTTTTCATGCTTTCTATGGCCCATCAAATGGAGAAGTATATGTGAATCTTATTGCAGGACTTGAGACTTCATTTCATATTTGCTTAAACATTTATTTTCAGTTGGAACTTATCCTAGTAAGAGACATAAGGAATGGCCTTTTCACCAATGTGCATTAATTCATTCAATGACCAAGTGTTGTTTATTAAGCAGCCCCATACCTGGAGTGCTCTCCCTTCTCCACTCTGGCTCCCAGCTTCTTGACCTCCTTCAAGACTCATCTCAATCCTATTTTCTGTATGAGGTCATTCCTGGTCTCTGCTCCCTCCCTCCCATCCTCATTTCTAGCACCTTTTTCTCTAAGAATTCCTACCACTTACGCTGAGTATATTCTATGTACCAAGATAGTTTTATGCTGTTTCCTCCATAAGACAGTGAGTTCCTTGAGAGCAGGAATTTTTAATATGTTTCTTGGTACTTTCAACCCTTAATTCTTGGTATGCAGTGGGTACTTAATAAGCGATTGTTCACTGACTGATTGGCTATTATATGTTAACTACTGGTTTAGGGTCTAGGGAGACTGAGACAAATAGGAACTGACCTCAAAAAGTTTGTTTTCAAGTGGAACACAGAGGAACCCCCAAGATGACCAGGAGGAATTGATACAAGGTCTCCTTCCTAGAAGTCACCCCCACAAAATAACTGTGTGTTCGGATTTACTCAATTTCTCTACCCAGGACAGAGTGAGACCAAAACTTCTTTCTTCAGGAACTTGAGAAAACTGACTCCATGTCCACAGACCCAGTCTGTCCTGTTAAGGATGTGATGGATGCCCCCCCCATGCTGGCATTTGTCCAGGCTAGGAGCATCGCCGGCTCTCTCCTTCCCAAGCTGCCAAGGGAGGTGGTTTGACGCGGTCCAAGGGAATCCCAGATTGTATCAGGGCAAGCAGCCCCACAGCCTGTCCTCTCCACCGAGAATCACCATGGAAACCCTGCCTCCAGCCCGATGACGCCGCAACAGTTTAATTTTGAGTCACTAACAACCAATCTACAATTTTTAAAATAGTAGCTGGCCTGAAGGGTTAGTTTTGGCTTTGTTTAGTTTGGTTGTGTTTTTTCTCTCCTTCCTTAGAATTTTGTGCAATGTTTTGAGACAGCTTTTTTCCACCTGGGCGGTTGAGCTGGGAATCAGGACATGCAAGAAGAGAAGTTTCTACAGTGTTAATTCAGCTAAAAAGCTATGGTATCAGTCCAAAGTCTGTGTCTTCACCTCCAAAACAGAGAAGGAAATGGAATCATCATCTTGGGAAGGTCGGTACTAATTAAGTCCAAATCTCACTTAGACAAACTCATCACCTCCATCCCTCCACCCCCAAAGCCACCACCTCTCCTTATGTAGTGACTGGAGCACTGGGACCTCATCCCAGCCTGTAGACCTCCCACCGATACCTTTGCCCTCTAATCTGCCTGCTCAACATTTAGCAATTATAATCATTATCATATGGATCACATATAACATAAAATCAATAAAGTCAAACTGTTTACAATCCTACATAGGAAGATGACACTTGCATCTCCTAAGAACTTTACTGTCATTAGGGCAGTTAAAATGAGTTTAAATAAACAGAGGATGTGGATATGAATCAATTGTGAGATGGAATGCTCTCCAAAAAATGAAGGAGTGAGAATGAGGGATGCACTGGGAGAAGGGGGAATGGAGAGATATCATGTGGCAAGTTTCCTCATATAAAGGAAGTATGCAAGAAAGACCTTTTATAGTGGAGGGGCAAATGGCCTGGGGGTGGCAGGCAATGGTTGAACCTTGCTGTCATTGTAACTGTTTAAAAAAAGGAAGAATACAGAGAGAGAGGATATATATATATATATATATATATATATATGTATATATATATATGTGTGTGTGTGTGTGTGTGTGTGTATCTATATGTATGTATATATAGACACACACATATATACAAACATAAACAGAATACACACGCACACTCAAGTATAAAATCTATTTTATCTGATTGGGAGATAGGAAGGGAAGGAGAAAAGAAATATTGGGGAGAGATGATAAAAGGGAGGTCAGAGAGAGGGAGGCAGTGGTCAGAAGCCAGAAAGACTTTTGAAGGGGGGATAGGATAAAGAGAGAGAGAGAAGAAAAAACAAAAGAAAATGGAATTCGGGGAAATTCAGTTAGTGATCATAACTGTGAATTTGAATGAGATGAGCTAACCCATAGAACAGAAGCACATAGCAGAAGGCATTGGAAACCAGAATCCAAAAATTTGTTTTGTGCAAGAGACACTCTTGGGACAAAAAGGCACACACAGAGTTGAAATGAAGGGCTGAAATCAAGTCTATTATGCTTTAGCTGAAGTGAAGAGGGCAGGAGTATTAATCATGATCTCACACAAAGCAAAAACAAAATTAGACCTAATTGAAAGAAATAACCAGGGAAACCACATTTTACTAAAATATGCTATAGACAATGAAGTACTATCAAAAATGTTTATAGCAAGTTTCTCTGATAAAGATCTCATTTCTCAAAAATATAGGGAACTGATTTAAATATATAAAAATAAGAACCCTTACTCAATTGATGAATGGTCAAAGGATGTGGATAGGTAATTTTCAGAAGAAAAAAATCAAAGCTTCCTATAGTAACATAAAAATGCTCTAAATCACTATTGATTAGAGAAAGGAAAATTAAAACAACTCTGAAGAGGTACCATCCACACGTATAGAAATGAAAAGAGGAGAGAAAATAGATACATTAATGAATTATTGGTGGAGTGGTAACTGGTCCAACCATTCTGGAGAATAATCTGGAACTATGTCCAAGGGGGTGTAAAGCTGTATAGACCCTTTGATCCAGCAATAACACTACTAGGTCTATACTTGAAATAGATCCAAAAAAAGGGAAAAGGAAATATAGAAAAACATTTATGGTAGCTCTTTCTGTGATGGCAAAGAATCAGAAAGCAAAAGCATGCTCATTAACAGAAAAATGGCTAAACAAGTTGTGGCATTTGATTGTGATAGAGTATCTATTGTGCTGTGGAAAGTGATAAGGGGCGTGACTTTATCAAAACATGGCACAACCTAAAGGAACTGATACAAAGTGAAGTGAGAAGAACTGAGAGATCATTGTGCACAGTAAAGTGATGTAATGACAACCAGCTGTGAAAGACTTGGCTACTAGGATCAATGCAGTGACCTAAGACATAGGACTCATGATGAAAAAATGCAACCCCCTCCAAAGAAACTGAAATATAATTCTTTCATTTTTTGCCTTTTTTTTGTGCTGTGGCTAATATGGAAATACATTTTGCATGATTTTACAGGTGTAACTGATACATTGTTTTACATCTCAGTGGAGACAGAAAGGGAGGGAAAGAATCTTGAAATCAAAATTTTAAAAGAAAAGAACTTTTAAATTAAATAACAAATATAAAGAAACAAAAATAGTAATAAGCTAGCCATAATAGAAAAAAAAATTGAGGAAATAAACATAAGCAAAAAAGGAAATAGAGTTACCATGTTTCTGCTTATGACATGATGGCCTAGATGGAGAATCCTACAGAAGCAATTAAAAAAAATCACAACAATTAAAGCGATATTTTTTTAAATTTTCAAGATATGAAATAAACTCCCACAAATCATCAGTGATCCCCTTTTATATATTACCAATGAAGTCAAACAGAAAGAGAAAATTCATTAAAATAACTGTAGAATTATGATGTTTAAAAATAGATATATTCTTAAAAGACCACACATGAACTATAAAAATACAACTATGAAACAGTTCTTTTATAGAAACAAATGCAGAACTAAATGAAATCAGTCATAGTAATTACTCAAGTCTTCATGCCAACATAATAACAGGTATAGGGATCATGAGAGCAATAAGATGGAAAACTCGACATTCTCTCTCATCCCCATGTCCTCTTAAACCTCTCCAAAAAAAGAAATTATATACTGAAGATAAAAGAACTTCAGCTGTCTAGGAGACCCAGAATCCAAAAGAAGATTTTTAAAAATCAACCCCAACGTCAAGGAGTGATGTTTACTGACCCTGAACTCACTCAACACCCCTCCCCCAATGCCCATGGTCTAGGGTTGGAGTCTGCCCTAGCACACTCGAAGACATGACACAGGCTTACATCAAAACCCAACTCTACATTCTAGGGCTCCTTCTTTCTTTCCAGTGCCATGGAACCTCTTGTTCCAGGCTGCTGAAATTTACTCATGGTTTGACAGCCAGCTTGACCATAGCCCATGAGGAGCAAAAACCTGTTAGAAGCACCAGAACTTCAAAGTACTGAAACGCTACTGCCAGAGAATGCAGGTTTCTGATGAAGAAGAAAGGAGGCAGGTAGGACAGGTCACCAGCACATGACATCACACCTGTAAGGAACTATGCCACAGTCCTGAGAGTCTTACTAAGGCCAGTCTGCTGTTCTTGTTCAGGCATTCAATCATGTCCAACTCTAGGTGACTATGTAGACTTTGTCCATGGGGTTCTCTTGGCAAAGATACTGGAGTGGATCTGCCATTTCCTTCTCTAGTATGCCCTCATTTTACAGATGAGGAACTGAATCAAATAGGGGTTAAATGACTCCCCTAGGGTCACAAGTTAGTCTGAGGTCGAATTTGAACTTGGATCTTCCTGACTCCGAGTCTAGTATTCCATCTACTCCACCAACTAGCTGTCTACAAAATCACTTGGGGCAGAGACCTAGGCTAGTGAAATGTGAATTGTCCACTATGGGAGAAGTTTGAAGTGATTTGAGATCCCACCCCCAAAGAAACTAAACTCAGAAAGGAGGGAATCAAAACATGAGTGATAAGTAAAATAGAGAGTGAGTGGAGGAGGGGAGTGGAAAGACATTGATATTACCAAAGATTTCAGAAAGAAGAAAACTCAAAGGCTTGGACATAAATAGACAAATCAACAGACAACCAGTAACAACAGAAGGAATTATAGCTTTCAAATGTAAATGAGTTCAAGTATCTCTAAATAAATACTGCAAAAAATAATTATAATGCTCTCTAGATTAATTCATTTATTCAATTTTATGCCAATCAAACTACAGAAGCATTAAAAGAAATAATGAAATCATCTGGAAGAAAATAATTATAATGTAATTTAATAATTTATTATTTAATATTAATAAAGTATTAATAAATTTACTATCAATGATTAATAATTTAATATACTAATTTTATTATTTAATAATAGCATTTATAGAGCACTTTGAATTTGTAAAGCACTTTAGAAATTTTGTCTTATTTTATTATCACAATAATCCAAGGAAATAGAATCTATTACTATGCTTATTTTATAGATGATGTAACTGGGGCAGAAAAATAAGGTGACTCACTCAAATTCACACCACTAATAGTGTCTGAGCTAGGATTTGAACTCAGATTTTTCTGACTCCTGGTCCAGTGCTCTATCCACTGTTCTTCCTAAAGGAAACAGTGAAAAAATACTAGAACCAAGGCAGGATGGGGTGGGTGGGAGAAGTAGGGGCAGATCTTAAACCCAGTTCGAGCAAAGAGGAAAACCTAAAAGCTACTTGGTATTTACAAATACCAAGTTTGATCAATTGAACAAGCTGAATTTGTACTCCAAACAAGAAGCAAGCGAACCTAGGAGCACAGAAAACCCTCAGGAAACTCAAAGAACCCACCTCTGGGGTAAAGACTGGCTCTTTGACCAATCCTGCCCTGACAACTGGAAACCTATCTTTTACCGATTTATTTTAGAGCAGCATCTCATTCCACATACGATAACAAACTCCAAATAGATCCTCTGACCTAGATATAAACCTGGATATAAAATTTCATACCATAAAGAAATGAGAGAAGCAAGAAAGACAATGTTTCACAACTATGGGTAGAGGAAGAATTCATGGTCAAGTTATAAAGAAGAGCACAGAGGAGAAAAGGAAGAGTCTCAATTACACAAAATAGAAAGGTTATTACATAAGCAAAACCAGTATAATCAATAATTAGGAGTAAAAAATAGAAGAGAACTAGTTACCAGTTAAATGAGGAGGGGTGGGAATCTTTACAGTCTAGTTCTCTAATAAAGGTCCAGTATTCAAGAAGCCTAAGTAGCTGACTCAAATATACCAGAATGATGACCACTCAAAAATAGAGAAATGATCAAAGGGTAGAAACAGGCAGCTCCCACCAAAAAAGGAATCCAAGCAAGACATGTTTTGTTTGGGGTTTTTCTGTGTGTGTTTGTTTTAATGAGTAGCAGGCTTGGTCACAAATCACTAATAGAGTTAAAACAACTCAAAGGTTTGGATTCACACCCATTAGATCAGTAAAGATAAAAAAGGGAAAAAATGCAAGATATTTGAAGGTCTATGGGAAGACTATATACAGTTACATTGTTAGGGAACTTGTGAATTGGTCCAATAATTAGAAAAGGTAACTTGTATCTCTATCCCTAAAATCACCAAACTTTGTTTGTCCTTTGACCAGCAATACTATTCCTAAGTCCCTGAATAAAAGAAATTAAAGAAAGAGTAAGAGGGTAAACAACCCTACCTATAAGTCTTTTTAGTAGTACTTTTAGTTGCATTGAATAAATGGAAACAAAGGTGGTGCCCTTCGATTGGCAAAAAATGATGCTATGTAAACATAAAGATAATTGTGCTATTAAAACATGATGAAAGGGACAGTCTGGGAAAAATCCGTGAAGACTTGTATCAAGGAGGTAAGAACAATTTCTAAAGTAACAATTGCATTGTAAAGAAAACAAAAACTTTGAAAGACAATAATTCTGATCAAGGCAGCAATCAATCGCAATTCCAGAGGATCTGTGACCAAGCCTGCTACTCACGTCCCGGCAAAGGGTGGATGGACTTGAATAGCAGAATAGGATATGTGTTTGGGACATGGCAATGTATAACTTTGTTTTGAGTGTACTGCTTTGTCACAAGCATGATGATTTTCTTTTGTACTGGCTTGGATATTCCAGGGAAGGAAAGTTAGCTATACAGCTCCCCCTCTGGCCCCTCAAATGAGGTCATTACAGAGTGATTACACCATTTCTTAATATAAGAAAAATGTTGGAAGTTTAGAAAGAAACAGATAAGAATAATTGAAAGCTATCAAATGATCTTCTCATATTCTTTAAAAAAAGTAGTAATAAGTATTTACGTTTTCACTTGTGATTCTTTTTCTGATCTATTTTGCATATGTTTTTCATTTGCGTATTCATTAAATTCAAAGTAAAAATTTCCAAAATGGCTCCCTCGTGTCTGTGCCATGAAGCCTTCTGCCGCACATTCCAGCACAAGAAGCCTGCCCTGATACCCTCTGCCCCTGCACACAAAGGCTAAGGAAATGTTCATCTGGAAGGGTCAGTAGGGATCAAACCTCTTCATTTTACAGATGTGAGAGGAATCGGAAACCCTGAGAATTGAAATGACTTAGGTGAGACACACAGCTTGTAAGCTACAGAGCCCTTACCATCCAGTAATCTGCATTTAATTGAACTGAAAGAGCAATGATTACGTTACAGCTGCTTGAACCATGTTGCCCGTCAGGTATGTTGAAAATTGTTTTGGAGCTTTGTGTCACAGAACGTGGTACAGGGCCCTGCATATAGAAAGCATTCTTAGGTTTCTCATTAAATAAATAAGAGAATCCATAATGTCTAAGCTTCTCTGCTTGGCATTCAAGGCCCCTGATGGCCCCATCTTACCTGTCTAAACTTAACCTCTCATTCCTTGTCGACTTCTTTCCTTTCCCATCATTATGCTGTGGCACAAATTGTTCATGCTCCTCCCCCACCTAAAATGCTCGTAACCACCATTGACCAAGTAGCCCACTGAGATGCAGCAAATCACTCAAGGCCCAGCTCAGGTCCCAAGAATACCATACAACACGCTGTCTCGGTTAACTCATCAAGTGCCTTGGATTCAAATATCATCTCGTGCAGATGACTCAGGGATTTCTGTTTGCAGCCTCACTTCCTCCTTGAGCCTCATCTTGTATCTCTAATAATCTATTTTTGGCTTTTGTTTTTGTTCAGTCATTTTCAGTTGTGTCTGACTCTTTGTGACCCCATTTGGGGTTTTCTTGGCAGAGATGCTAGAGAGCTTTGCTGTTTCCTTCTCCAACTCAGAGATGAGGAAACTGAGGCAAACAGGGTTCAGTGACTTGCCCAGCATCTATCACACATTGCAAACTGAATGCCCCATAGATATTTTGAGTTCAACATGTCCAAAATAAAACTTATTATCTTTTCCCAAAACTTCTCCCCTCTTTTGAATTCTCCTATTATATTCAAGGATACCATCATCCTACCATTACCCTAGTCTTATAGTCTCTGAAATCTCACCCCACATAATCAAAATATTGTCAAATCTTGTCACTTCTTTGTGTATACCAGAAATGTCACACATGAAGCCCATAATACTCCCTAGTGCTGAAACAGACTAAAATATAGTCGGAAAATATTTAATAAAATAGATAAAAATACAATAGAACAGAAGCTATTAATATGTAGTTTTCTAATTCAATATTTGTCACACAGAGATTCTTATGTAAGATTTAGTAGCCCCTCTTTCTACCTGAGTTTCACATCACTGCTGTAGGGTGCTGTGCCTAAAGTCAAGCAGATCTGAGTTCAAATCAAGCCTCAGACGCTTACCAGCTGTATGATTCTGGCAAGTCAATTAACTTCTGTTTGCCTCAATTTCCTCAACTGTAAAATGAAGACTCTTGTAATGGCCTTCTAATTTGTCCCCTTGTCTTCAAGTCTCCACTCCCCCCACCATAATCCACCTTATATTCATCTGCCAATGTGATTTTCCCTAAAGCACACGTTTGACCATGTCATCCCCTACTGAGTAAATTCCCTATGACACCTAAGAATAAAAAACAAACTTTTGGACATTTAAAGCTCCACATCCAGATCTCTTTATTCCTCCCATCCTCACACATCATCCTCGACCCCAAGCTCTTCCTCAACATTGAGCTGCTTGCTGAACCCCCCACATATGCATCTCCCATCTGTTTGTTTTGGGGTTGCCATCCACCCATGCTAGGAATATTCTCTCTCCCTGCTTCTGCCTCTCAGTCATCCCAAGTTCCCTTTGAGACATACCACAAGTACCACCTTCTATATGAAGCTTTTCCTAATGCCCCCACATGCTAGTGCTTCCCTCCCCAAACTTCCTTGCACTCATTTTCCATAGATCATGTGTCTAATTATTGGTTCATAGGCTCACATGATCACAGGTTTATGTCCCATGTAAGCTCATTGAGGCCAGAGAATGCTTCCTTTTCACCTTGGATTGCCCTTGGTCCACTCCAGTGCCCATCATCTAGAAGACACTCAAACAACATCTATGGATCTCTTGATTCCTGTCTTTCTCCACCTGACACTTTCTCCCTCCCTCACTGTCCACGGCCCATTTCAGGAGGCTAGCAGAAAGTGGTTTCCCCATCTTGGGCATCTACACACACAGGTTGAATGAACCCTCATCAGGGAATTTTTGTTCTAGAATAGGCTTGACTAGATTTTCCTGAGGTCCTTTACACATGGGAGATCCTGGATTGCCAAACAATCCAGTGCTTAATTGCACAGTGCATTTGAGTTTGTTTGCAATTAATTATTTAGGGAGTGCCTCACATATGGGAAATATGCCCTTCACAGGGCAGACAGAGAGCTCAGGTAAGCATGCATGGGACAATGTATAGTCCCTTCCCTGGGAGCTCACAACCTAGGAAGGAATTTGGGAGACAAACTCAGATAAGTATGACACAGAAAGGAAAGGGATAGAGATAGGACAAGGGGATCAGGTTTATTCCTTAAGCTTTAGGATTGTCTTCTAGTCTGATTATCAAACTTCTTAGCTAAGTAACTAGGGTATCTCAGACTCTTCTTTCTTTTCAGAACTGGAAAAATATCTCAGGGTTTCTTGAGTCCAACTTATACCTGAAGTGACTATTACAGTAGCCCTAGCAATAGGGTTTTTAAACATTTAGCACGACAATGAATTCATTACCCAACCCCACTATCTACAACCACATGTTCAAATGGCACTGCTCAGACTTGAATGACATTTACTATATTCTGATTTGTATTCAATTTTGTCAAAGGAATTGGATGTGGGATTTCATTGGGGAAGGCGATTCCTTCTGCCAAGGAAGTCAGAACCTGCTCTGTAACTTAAGGTCTTAGAACACTCACCTAGATTACTAAGACTTGTCTAAGGTCACACTAATAGGGTATGTCAGGAGCAGAAATTGGACCCAGGAAGTCCTAGATCCAAGGCCAGTTCTTCATCTGCTATCCCAAAATGCCTCCTATAAAATAATGACTATTGATTATATTGTATTTATTTGTCCATATCGATACTTTTTGACTAATATCAGATCTTCTCTCCTCTGTCTCTCTTTGCCTCTCTGTCTTTCTCTCTATGTGTCTCTGTCTCTGTCTCTCTCTGTCTCTGTGTATGTGTGTCTCTCTCTGTAACCCTCCTCCCCCTTTTCTCCTCTCCATTGCAGAAATGAGCATCTTTTGAAATCATTCAATCCTTTCTTTCATTCAATTCCACTCCCAACCCCAAACTGTGACTAGTGTGCAGACGCTGGGAGTTCATTTGTGGGTGCCTATGTATCAAGGTGCAAAAGGTCTCCCACAAGCCACCACTTTAATTAATTGCTCCTGTTGAACAATTTTCCTGTTAATTACTTCTTGTATCATTTTCCAATTATCAATGACACATTATTGGAGAGTCATCAGTGCTGCTTGCCCTAATTTCTAGTAGCTCTCTCAGGGTGCCACATCTACTGGCTGTGGCTCCATATCTGATGTCTCTCCAAAGGCACAAATAATAATGAAACTTCCTCCTTCTTTGGTATTTAGGGTTCAAAAAATCTTATCCTCACAATATCCCCAACGAGACTGGCAGTTCAAGAATGTTACACCGAAGATATTTGAGTCTCAAGATGACTTGGGTCTCTACTGACTGCCATTCTAGGGTTCTTCTCCTCATGATCACTTCATGCTGCCTTTCTACTGTCAAGGTGATCTTTGGGGATCAGACTTATAGATGACAAGAGCAATTCTGTTTAAATGTATTGGTGATCTATGGGACAGGGCTCTGGACAAGGAGCCAAAAGACCTCGATCCACATCCTACTTGTTCTACTTGTGTTAGTTATGTCAACTCTAGAGAGCTCTGATCCTTCAACTACGAAATAAGGCAATTGGACAAGCTGGCCTTGAAGGCTTTTCCAGCTCTAGCTTTGTGAGCCAATGATTTAGGAAGGGCTCTCTCAGTGGGGTATCAAGATATGTTTCTTTGGAAGCTCTGGTTCTCACCACCTCTGCGTTACTATTTTTTTTCCCTTTTGAAATTCTCCACTCTACATTGGCTTTATAACTTCTATTACAATATGCTTTATGGTCAACAGTGAAACTTGACTGCAACATATGGCCCTTTTACATTTTCGTGCATAAAGCATATTTTCCCAAGACTGAGTCGGTAGCTCATCATGCAATATTAAACCCACATCATATTTCCTCCTGTAAGATATTAAAGAAAATCTCCATTCCTTTGAAAATGTTGTGAAGAACTTTGGCTTGGTAAGCGTGAGAAGCTTCAGCATGTGTGGGCATTTCTCATGATGAGATTGGGCTTCCTGGCTCTGGGAATTCCACATCTGAGTCCCTACAAGGGAATCTGCCCTGACAAAGGGCAGGAGAAGGTAGCTTGAATATTTCTGCATGACAATAGTTTCCAAGGTGGAAAGAGTCTTTTCTAGGAGGGGCAATAGAGGCCTCCAGGGTGTAGTTTAGATGGAAACTGCTTTCTGCTTCATCTTTGCTCAATAAGATGCCACACTGGAAATTCTGCATGACTATTTATAATCAACAAGAGATTTCCTGCTGTCTGGGAAGAAATTGAAACAATATCACCAAGCTAGGGTAGCCTTTCATGAATTAACATTTTGAGTCTCAACAAATCCCTGAAAACTCAGCAACGGGTGCTATTAGCCACCCTGCCTACTGTGTCCCAAGTCTTAGTTTGAAATGGAATTTGACATTTTGCATTATATCTGACACTGTGTGATGAGACCAACAGAAAATACTATAGGTTGGCTCCTTTCCCAAGTTATCTGAGCTCAGCTATGAAGCCCTGGGAGTCCCAGAGTCATAAGCAACCAAGCCCACTGCTAAGGACAGTACCCCCAGGATCTTTGGCTGTTAGTTATCATTGTTAGGGTCTGTCATTATGATTTTCTGCTGAGGCTCTAATTACTGCTCCAATAGGACCTCATTAAATCACACCCACAGATTTAGATTGGACTGCACTAGAGTTGACTTTTGCTCCATATTCATTAAACTTCTGTTCTTGAAGGATCCGTGAATTCATCAGTGCCAACATCCAAACAAGTTCATGGATACCATTGGAGATCCTACTGGAGAAAAACTGTATGAATTGCTGTGGCTGAAAAAAAATTGAGCACTCTTGGTCAATCCTTGGGAGTATGACCACTTGCTTATCACTGTCACCCATGCTCTAATATGTCAGGATGCTGCCAGACTTTTGAACTCCCATTCCATAGCCTCCGCTGATCCAGGGCTACTTCCATCTAAGCACAGGGAACTGGAGAAAGATATTTCTTAGGTTTTAAAAAGATCAGTGTCAAGTACTGCACTTGAGTTAAAAATATCAGTTGCTCCAGTACAGGATGGGTAAAAGATTCCACTACAAAACAACGTATGTGAAAGCCATTTAGAGGTTATAGTGGACTGAAATCACAAGCAGGTTCTGTATGCCCATTTGTTTGGGGTGTAATATCGTAACTTCCTTTTATTTATGGTTGGAGCTGAAGATTCCACTGAGGTTCCTTCTAACTCTCAATTCTGTGATCCTATAGTTCTAGATAAACCAGTAGTATGTGTTCGTCCTTTGTTGCGAAGAAGACCATGGCATCAGAAAAATGATGACATGATTTTTGTGAGAAGACAGTCAAAGAAGCTGTCATCATCTGTGGCTTTATTGATAGAGGCAGAGTATCCAGGGTGAGGGAGAAAATGATCCTTCTGTCTTTTGCCTACCTGAATACATGGCCAGTGTTACCTGCAGTTAGGAAAGAACTGATGAACAAGAACTCATTCAGAGAAGAAAAAAGGACTGAGTGACAGTGTACATGGAGGGAATGGGAAAGGGAGGATCTGAGGTCGGAGAGAAGTGTTTGCTTGAATAACTACAAAAGAGATTAGATTCTATTCTACCTGACCCCTAAGGGGAGACCTAGCACTGATTCTTCTTACTTTATTTTTAATTTATGGGATAAAACAAGCATGTCCATAACTAGTACAATAAAAAAGATGGTTGTACATGAAACTGCAAATCTACTATGCATAACTACCTATTCCTTTCAAGTGTACAACAAAATTATGTAAATTTCTTTTTTCTTCCCTCCTGCCCCTCACCCTAGAGATGGCTACCATTAGAAATAAATAAGTATATGTACATATAAATATATACTTATGTATGTATTTAAAGTTATTCTATATATACTTTTACTCATCAGTTTTTCCTCCAGATAAAGATAGCATCTTTCTTCATATGTCCATTATAGTAAATTTGGGTATTTATAATTCACAAAATAACTTATTTGATCAGTCATTCTTAAAACAATATTGCTGTTAACTGTATACAAAGTTCTCTAGGTTCTGCTCATTTTGCTCTCCATCATTTCACCCAGCACTGATCCTTGACAAATAGTTTTCCATTCCATATTATATACGTACTAACAATTAGACCTATCTAAATCTAGAATGGCTTACTAGAAAGAAAAGGAGGAAGAAAGGAAGGAAGGAAGGAAGGAAGGAAGGAAGGAAGGAAGGAAGGAAGGAAGGAAGGAAGGAAGGAAGGAAGGAAGGAAGGAAGGGAGGGAGGGAGGGAGGAAGGAAGGAAGGGAGGGAGGAAGGGAGGGAGGGAGGAAAAAGAGAAGGAGAGAGGGAAAGAAGGAAGGAGGGAAAGGTGGAGAGAAGGAAGGAAGCATTGATTAAGTGCCTACTACATTCCAGTCACTGTGCTAAGAAATTTAAAAATATCATTTCATTGAATCCTCATCCCTGGAAGGTAGGAATTATTTTTACTCCCATTTTACAGCAGACAGAATGGAGGCAGACAGCAATTAAGTGATTTGCCCAGAGTTACATAGGTCTGAGGTCTGAGGTCAGATGTGAACACAGGTCTTCTGGACACCAGGCTCTATCCACTGTGCCACCCAGGAGCCCAGGTGAGTGGTGAGTTATCTATCACTGGACTTCTTTAAGCAATGGTTGGGATGATTGTTTGTGGAGGGTATTGGGAAGGGGAGATACATCTGTGTGTATACACACATAGCATACACACATGTATACACATATATGTATTTATGTATACACATATATACACATATATTTAAGTATAGGTATAGATATGGATATGGATAGACAGACAGATGTGTGTACATAAATATGCACATATATACATATAGATGCACATTTGTAAGGAAAGATAGACAGACAAGCAGGGAGATAGATACATAGATACATAGATAAGACAGATAGATAGATAGACAGACAGACAGACAGACAGATAGATAGACAGACAGACAGACAGACAGATAGATAGATAGATAGATAGTAGATAGATAGATAGATAGACAGACAGACAGACAGACAGATAGATAGATAGACAGACAGACAGATAGATAGATAGATAGACAGATAGACAGACAGACAGATAGATAGATAGACAGACAGACAGATAGATAGACAGACAGACAGACAGATAGACAGATAGATAGATAGACAGACAGATAGATAGACAGGCAGACAGATAGATAGATAGACAGACAGACAGACAGATAGACAGATAGATAGATAGACAGACAGATAGACAGGCAGACAGATAGATAGATAGACAGACAGACAGACAGATAGATAGATAGTAGATAGATAGATAGACAGACAGACAGACAGACAGATAGATAGATAGATAGATAGATAGTAGATAGATAGATAGACAGACAGATAGATAGACAGACAGACAGATAGATAGATAGACAGACAGATAGATAGATAGATAGACAGACAGACAGACAGATAGATAGATAGTAGATAGATAGATAGATAGATAGACAGACAGACAGACAGACAGATAGATAGATAGATAGACAGACAGACAGATAGTAGATAGATAGACAGACAGACAGATAGATAGACAGACAGACAGACAGATGATAGATAGACAGACAGATAGATAGATAGATAGATGATAGATAGATAGACAGATAGATAGAGAGATAGACAGACAGACAGATAGACAGACAGACAGACAGACAGACAGATAGATAGATAGATAGATAGACAGACAGACAGATAGATAAACAGACAGGTAAATGTGTGTGAGGGAGGGGGCCTAGGGACATTAACAATGCGCTCTCTCCATTTGTTTCTTACTATGAAATAGGATATCCCACAAACTTCGGAAAACACCTGGCCTTAGACCTACGGAAGCCTCTTTGTTTGGATATGATACGCTGAAGCATGACTCTTAAACTCTCCTCCCATACACACAATAATGATTCTGACAAAAATAATTGCTAACAATCTTAAAATACATTCATGTTTACGAAGTGTTTCACACATAGGATCTCCTTTGATTGGACGTGTTTTGCCCTAACTGATCTTAAACTCCCTGAGGGAAAGGTCTCTTTCCATTTTGTCTTGGCACATAGTGGATGCTTTAAAATTCCTTTTGATTGATTAATCCTTTCCTTAAAACAATCCTGTGGGGTAGGTACTACTGGTATCAAGATGTCCATTTTACAATTGTTGAAACTGAGACCCAGAGAGATCAAGTGATTTTCCCTTGTCATTCATCTGGTAAGTAGTAGATGCATTCTTACAAATGCTTTACAGTAAGCATTTTATAAGCCTTGAAGTGAGATACAAGAATCATTCATTCACTAGCGTGTCACAGCTAAAATCAGGAAGTTGTGTTCTTATCTTACCTGTGTGGTTTCACCACATTTTAGGGTCAAAGGTCTAGAGAAGAAGGAATCTTTGGGGTTAATAATGCATCCCCCTCATTTTGGAGATAAAAACTTGGGGACCAGAGAATTTGAGTGACTTACCAAAAGCCAAGTGGTTGTCAATGAAAGCCCTGCAGAGGCTTTCATTTATCTGGCTGCAAATCCAATACACTTGCCCCATAGCAGCTTCCCTCACTAGTTCTATGACCATGGATGGAGGACCACGGCCTCCTCATCCTTTATTGTTCAGTTGTTACAGTCATGTCTGACTCACCCTGACCCCTTTGGGGTTTTCTTGGCAAAAATACAGGAAGGGTTTGCCATTTCCTTCTCCAGCACATTTTATAGATGAGGAAACTGAGGTAAACAGGATGAAGTGATTTGCCCAGGATCACACAGTTGGTAAGTGTCAGAGATCATATTTGAACTCAAGTCCTTCTCATTCCAGAGCCAGCATTCTGTCCACTGTGCCAACTCCCTGCCAAGTCCTCCTCTTTTAGCTGGGGATAATAACACCTGACTTACTTCACCAATCATAGGGTTTGGAGGAAAGTACATTGTAAACATCAGAGCTCTGAAATGATATGAGATGATGTTACTATACTAGGACCCTTAAAGACCCATGGTCATGGAAAGCAAGCATCTCCAGCCTGAGAACAATGTCAGAGGACAAGTCGCAATGGGAGTCAAACAGGAAGTCCCTCTTCCACCAAAGGTCTTCCAACAATTGACTGAAGATCTACAGTTGCTTCCAGCTTCAGGACCTGTACTTAAGGACAGGAGCTGTATTTTGACTTGTAGCTGTATTCCCAGCCCAGTATTAGGCAATTGATAAGTAGGTGTTGACTTAACTTACTGATGAAGTTCCAATATCATTCTGTTTATGTGCATTGAGTTCTTTGATTAGCATTCACTTTTATGAGTGGGGATAAACTACCTACCTCATACCCAGTGATATTGCTCTCATTTTAGGAGAAGCCCTAAACTTGAGTCAGAAAATAAAACTGTCCCAGGACTCTAAAGTGGATGTTTAGTGAGTCAGTGAGGGCAAGGAAATGACAGGCTAATTCCCCTCATTAGATGTCAGGATTGCCCTGGACTGAACCTGCATACAAACCAAATATCTGGGTATATACTCTAGAAGGACAGATGACTCATGCCCTGTAATGCTCAGCAACAGCAGAAGATAGCAGGGTGAGCCTGTTAAAACATTGAACTATAAAATTTAAAGCACATCAATCAATCACAAAGCCTTTAACTATCTGCTATATAGGGACCATGCTGAGTACTAGGTATAGATGCAAAGAGTAAAACAACCTCTCCTTGCAGGGAGCTGATTTCTAATGGGTAAGGATTTGAAATGAGTGTCACATTGTGTGATTTGCAACTTTGATAGACTTGGCTTTTCTCAATAATGCAAGGTTCTAAGATAACTCCAAAAGACTCATGATGGAAAATGTTATCTGTAGCAGTCTGAATACAAATGGAAGCATACTATGTGCTCTCTCTTTTTTGTTCTGTTTTGTTTCTTCTTTCTCATGATTCATTCCATTGGTTAAAACTCTTCTTTGCAACATGACTAATGTGAAAATATGACTAATTGAATATATGTGTAGAGCCTCTATCAGATTGCATGACATCTTGGGGAGGAGGGAAGGGGAAAAAATTTAACATTCAAAACTTGTGGAACTGAATATTTAAACTAAAATAAGTATTTTTTTAATGGAAGAAATGAGTGTCACAGAGGACCAGCTGATAGGCAGCCAGTTTTGGGAACATGCAAGTGTTGTGAGAGTCCTCCTCCTCTTCCTTCTTCTTCCCCTTTTTCTTCTTATTCCCCTTCTTCCTCTTCTTCTTATTCCTCTTCTTCCCCTTCTCTTTCTCTTCCTTTGTTTCTTCTCCTTCCTCTCCTCTTCCTCCTCCTCCTCCTCCTCCTCCTCCTCCTCCTCCTCCTCCTTCTTCTTCTTCTTCTTCTTCTTCTTCTTCTTCTTCTTCTTCTTCTTCTTCTTCTTCTTCTTCTTCTTCTTCTTCTTCTTCTTTCTTCTAGAACTACACTAAGAAGTCCTTAAGAGACTTTGTATTTTATCCTAGAGGCATCTAACACTCAGCAAAGATTTTTGAGCAAAGTAGTGAGTTGGTAAGAGGGTGGGCACTGTCCAACATCAGAAGCTACAAGCCCCAGGCCTTGCTTCCAGCCCATACAATTGGGCTGATCCTTGATTGGACAGAAGCTTCACCTGTGTGACTTAGCACTTCCCTTCCCTGTTAGTGTTTAGCCTATTTTCATTTTGAATCTGCTATTTATTCAAGAAAGACATTCTAAAAACATATTAGATGTGATCTCTTGGCTCCTCTCTAGAACTGAAGAAAGGGAGGGGAAAAAACTCACTTGAAAGCAAACACACCTGGTAAGCAAGCTGTTATTTCCAAGGCCCCTGGGGCTCTGAGACAGAGGGAGAGCTTAATTAAAGGCAATGGAAAATTTTTCAACTAAAAAATTAAGTAGTAATGGCTGAATTTCCCCATAAAACTCACCCAGCCTGCCTCTAAACACAGCCTGTATTCATTAATAATAAGACCAAGCTGAACTTGAATGTCTGTAAGTGTTTTAAAATTTGCAAAGTAAATTGACAGTCATCTCATTTGAACCTCACAACCCTTGTGACAGTGGGGCTACTACAGATATAATGAGTGCTATTTTGCAAATGAGAACAGAGGCACTTACTCAAGTTTACTAAGTTTACTACTTCTTCACAATTAGAGCTATCCAGAAATGGAGTAGGCTTTTGGCTCAGATTTTGGCTCAGTCCCCTTATTCTACTCCACCAGTCTACCTCTTGGGGAGTGTTAATGTTTGTTTTAGTGGCCCACCAACAGACCTCCAGTGACATTGGCCAGTAGACAACTAAGGCTTGCAAGGATGGAGATTTCCACTCAAGAGAAGAGAGAATTCCTACAAATACTGAACAGACCCTACCCTCCTCACTTGACAGTCAATGGCCTTCTACAGCCCAATAAAATAATTCACTTCCAATAGAGTTGTCAGGCAGGGCCTGGTCTCCTTGTTCTCATAGATGAATGAGGATTTTGGTTTTGTTTTCTTTTTGTTATCTCTATACATAGGTTTAGGCTCATCCACACCCTGAGTCCAACTCTTATCTGAGTAAAATGAAAAGAACTTAAAGCACTTCAGAGTTTACAGCCTTTTCTCCTGCTAGCTTATGAGCTCTTTTGAGTGCTGAGACTCTGTAACATTGATCTTGCCCTCATCTTCAAATATGGGACCTGACTTGTGGTAGGTGTCAGCAGATGTCTGTTGGATAGGTCGTTGTTAGGGACCCCGGGAGTCTGAACCTGATCTCTCAGACCCAAAGGCTTATTTGACCAGCAGAGGCCTGTAGGCCTTGGTGGAGTTTAGCTGTAAGCAATGACTGAGGCGGGAGACAAGATAGTAAGAACTCCGTTTATTCAAGCAGTGAGCGGTGCTTTTAGCTCTTCTTTGACACCAGTGCTCTAAGTGATCCTATCACTAATTAGTTTGACTTTATAAGGAAGTAATTTACCTTAAGCCAGGACTGCCCAGGGTGGACACGTAGCCCCTAGAAAGAAAAACATTTTGGGCTTCTTTGTTCTCTGGAAAGCCTGGGGAAATATCCTTGAGCAAAACAGGGGCAGAACCCTTCCTCCCAGCGCCATCTTGTTCATGCCTTATCAGTCTCCCCTCAGTTTACCTGAGTTGTGACCAGTGAATGCCGTCCAAGAGGCTGGGGGTTGGCAGTTCCCTTACAGGTCTTAACTTAACTATAGGGAAAGAACATTGAACCAGGACCCAGCACAACCATGGCAATTTTCCCTTCTTAGTGTCATGGAATTTCAGAAGTGAAAGAGACCACAGAGTTTCCCCAACTTATGTCCTTTCTAACATCCCAAAGAGCAGTCTCAGAGAGTTTGCTTGGAGACACTGTAAGGAAAAAGTGATTGCCTTCCAAGGAAACCTACTCCATTTCTGGATATCTCTAATTGATTTTTTTTTTCAAAATTTTTTCAAGCTTATCATTTTTTCAAATTTAAATAATCCTCTTCAAAACTTCCCACCTCCAATTTCTTCTATTTCTATCCTCTGAGGCCAATCAAAACAAGTTGAATCCCTCCCAGGTGACCACTCATCAAATACTTGAATATAGCAATCATATTCTCTCCTTCAAGTTAGCAAGTCCTGTTTCTTCAGCTGATCCTTATATAGCAAGGCCTCTAGTACCCTGATCCTTCTGGACACCCTCTTCAAAATATACTTCAGTTTACCAATAGTCTTCCTAAAACTGAGTATCCTTTCTATTCACAGGGACCACCATTCCACATCACACCTTTCATCAAAATACTTCCCTCTGTAAGACAAATTATCAGGCTGATACTCCTCTCCTATGAGCCCATCTCCCCTCACAAACACTTTGGGAAGGAGCCATACTTTTTAATGCTCTAATAAAAGGGTGGTGTGTTTTGGTGGAAGGGTTGCTGGATTTTGAGCCAGGACCCTTGAATTCAATATTGCCTCTCTTACATATTACCCATAGATTATTCACTTTAACCAGTATTGTTAACATTTTCTCCATTACTTCCTTAGGTCTCGAGAACCAACAAAAGAATAAATTAAACCTCTATTTGTATTGTTTGCCCATTTTTGAGGTGTAAATGATCACACTGAAAACATAACAACTGGCTCTCGCTAGTTGATGGAAACTAGCTCCAACCAGCTCCATCCTCTTGACTCTCCCTTTAAGTGGAGAGCTCCTTTCAGGAACTTATTCATTGTTATTCATCTTATCTGGTTCATCTTGCCATGCTGGACAGCTCCCTCTGAGCTCAAAGCAGATCAGCTGTAAATCTTGCCCAGGCAAGAAGTGCAGTGGTCTCTCATGAGTCCAGTCCCTCCAGTGACCAGTGTAGGAGTTCATCATATTGATGACCACTTTAGCCCCACTGTAGCTCACAACTACTGAGCTCAAGTGATCCCCGCCACACACGCTTCAGTCTCCCTGGCAGCAGGGAATACAGGCATATGCCATCATAGTTGGTCCACAAATTACTCTAATATAAGGAAGAATAGGCAGCTAGGTAATGCAACAGATGGAGCACTGGGGATGCAGTCAAACTCCTCTTCATGAGTTCAAATCTGACCTCAGGTCATGGGCAAGTCAATTAAATCTATTTGCCTCAGTTCCTAATCTGTAAAATGGGGACGCACTGGAGAAGGAAATCGCAATCCACTCTAGTTTCTCGGCCAAGAAACACCCCCCTGCAAAAAAGGGGATCAGACGTAACTGAAACAAGAACAAGAAAGAATTGGGATAATATCTATTGAAAAGAAAGCAAAGATAATATATTTTGCTTTCTAATTTTCTTTTTAAATTTATGGAACAAAGCAAGAATTTCCATCGCATAGTATAATAAAAAGATGATTGTGCCTGAAACTGCAAATCTACTATGCACAAGTTGCTATTCCTTTCAAATATATAACAAAATTATCATGTAATTTTTTTTCTTTCTCACCCCCCCACCCCAGGGAGGGCTACCATTAGATACAAATAGGTATATATACACATATATAGATATATATGTATATATGTATGTATATACATATATGTGTATAGGTATATAGGCATATATATGTATATATATACACATACATGCATAAAATTATATATATAAACACATACGTAAAATTATTTTACACATACTTCTATTGCGAAGATCACAATGTAATCCTAAACTCATAGCTTTAAAGTTAGAAATACCTCTAGAGGCTATTTGATCCAACCCCTTCAATCTGAGGCTGGGAGGGTTTAAGTGACTTGCCCTGAATCACAGAGCAATTAAGTATCTAAAACAAAATTTAAACTCAGATCTTTCTGATTCTAAAGCCAGCATGCTAACCACGGTACCTAAGGGAACATAGCTATAGATTCAGGGATGGAAAGTACCTTCAAGACCACCTAACTCAAGCTCTTCTCTTGA